>JACTOM010000934.1:3239828-3310219 GCA_015832385.1 Elymnias hypermnestra | reverse complement strand
CGACACGACCGGAGAGAGATCAGGCGCAGGACCGACGGCTTAACGTGCTCTCCGAGGCACGGGGGTGAATCACACCGCCAACTTCCCAACTTCGGGCAAATATTGAGAAAATCTTAATAGAAAACTCAATATCGATTTCGAATTGGCCCGACCTGGGACTCGAACCCAGGACCTCATGTCTGTAGTCGAACATGCTAACCACTAGACCAATGAGGCAGACCGACATATATATACACTTAAAATACTCTTGGAATATACAGTCACGATGTTTTCTTTCACCGAAAAGCACAATGATGAATTTTCAAATTAAACTAACTGCATAAGTTTGACAAAGAAAACTCAGTTCTGCTTTCTTAAGATTCGAACATGTGATTCTTAACAAATATTCACGTGTCTATCCATTGGGCCATAATACCTCGTACATTTTATTTTACTATGTAATCACGTGTACCGATTGTCGCAAATTAACCGCCAGACTAATATTCAAGCGACAATTAACATTAATTTTATTTATTTAACTATCTATCATTTTACAAGGTCAGGTGGCAACTAGTCCTCCCACCAGTCCTATTCTAAGCAGAAAATACAATTTTCCAAGTTTTTCCGTTGGCAATCGAAGTCGGAAGTATCAGCTAATGAAACGTGTACTCTCCAGTATACCAGGGAGGCCAAGGTTAGAAAATATAACGCATTTAATTAAATTACTTCACTTAGTGTTATTTTCTTAACGATCTATGTATTCCAATAGAAATATTCCTTTACCTAAAAACATTGATAAACTATTAAGTTATCACGAATTAGTTAGAGACATTGCAGAGATATTTCAGAGTTTTGACGGCCTTACTGGCGCAGTGGTGCGAGGTCCCGAGTTCGATCGCCGGTAGGGTGAATTCAGGAAATTGTATTACCTGATTTTTGTGATTCTGGTCTGAGGGGAGGATTCGGTCGTGGCTAATTACCACCCTACCAGCAAAAGAAGTGCCACTAAAGGAAATATATTTGTGTTCCGGTATGATGCTGTGTAGCAAACACAATAGGTAAATTACCTCTTATTCTCTTGCTTCCATCTTAGCCTATATCATCACTTCCCACCATATATAATCACAGTCAGGCGCACACTTGACAGCGATAAAAAAGACAAATAGTAACTTTCCTATAATGGAACGTTCCCTGAATTCGATCGCGTGATATTTACTACGCAATCTGAGTTTATCAGATTTAAGTATACGATAAGTAAATTCTCATTGGATATTATGCTAAGTCACGTTTAAACTTTATTAAAAAAACTATTCCATAACACGCAAATTTTATATCGACAATAAATTAAGAGCTGAACACTAATTAAGGCTTTATTATAAAGAATGCCTTTTTACTTAAAGCTGACCTGAATTACTTTCGTTAGTATATGTAGGTTTAATATAAGTGATATAGATTATACTTCAACAATGAATAAAGTTGCGATAAGTTCACGCTTTTAACCAATTTAGGTTTAGTCAAATGGAAGATGAAAAATTCACAATGAAAACTATTTTAATCAGATCAGAACCTACGCGGGTATCATCGCTAGGAACAACTAAAAATGAATACTACCTAACCTCCTAGTGGCACAAATAATATTAAATAAAGAAAATACGAATTTATTTGTATGAATACAAAATAATATCTGATGAGGGTAAAAACCTTTTTGTTTCAAAACTTAGAATATGGAGATATTCCCAATATCCCTATCAGTCATTATAAATCAAATACCACTTGCAAACTCACTTTGGTGTGGGGAAGCTTTTATAAGTTTGGAGAATAAGTTTTAAGTTGGATAATTTAAATGTTGTTTTATTTATTCAATTGGAATTTTGAATCTTTTGATCCACTGTATACGAATAATCTTCCACTACAAACTTACATTGGCAGTCTATTAATCATTATTAACATATGTAGTAATTGTAATAATCTAAAGTAGTTCAGTCGAAATCAGTCATAAATAAGTTTTATGAAACTTACTGATTTCTAATATTTTATTATTTTCTAACCTAGCACAAACATCTACCCTTGCACTACAAACCTCTACAGACGCCTGTTATCCTTTCTTCACGATTGTAGTAATTGTAGTAATCATCTACCATAAGTAATTCAGTCGAAATCAGTCATAAAGAAGTTTTAATGAACTTACTCGTTTCTAATAATTTATAAATTATTTTCTAATCTAGCACTAACGAAGAGTCTTTTACTACAAACCTCTTCAGACGCCTATTATTCATCCTCAGCGATTGTAGTAATCATATACCAGTAATAAAACAGACAAAATCAGTCATAACAAAGTTTTACTGATCTTACTCATGTCTGTATATAAAAATCAATGCCACATTTCTTTGTAATTCAATAATTCAAGAACGGGGTCACCTATCCTAATCAAAGTTTTTGGCTTGACTATTTAGTAGATGGTTTATATGAAGTTTGCACAAAATCGGTCCAGCAGTTCTTCATTTATCACATTTTTTGTAACACATGAATTCAATAAATGGCGGATTATTTTTTTAATAGGGATTTTGCTGCCAAATTGAAACTTTTTTCATACTAACGAACTTTTTTTTACCTTTTTGAACTTTATACGTAGCGAAGTACGTACAGGTTTCTTTAAAGTTTCTAATAATTTGATAATCATTTTCTGACATAGCAGAACCGAAGTCTATTCTACTACAAACCTCTACAGACTCCTATTAATCATTCTATTTGTAGAATTCTTCCTATATTTCTCTTCCAGTGCAACCATAAAGCAATAAAATTTTATATTAAATATAAATTAATATGAAGAAAACGTTTGACCCTCAAGTTTTATTAAACGTAAAATATTGCGAAGTTTTACTAAAGTATGTGCACTTCACGCGCTCTGACGTTTTATTTATTTTGTTAAAGGCTTTTATTACTCATGCATCACGAAAAGGTTTGGTTTTTTTTATTACATTCATCTTATTTCATACGTATCTTTAATGAAAATCTTAATCGCAGAGTTTTTTATATATGATAACTGTATATAAATTTAGTTAATGATATTAGGCAACGAAAAAATATTTTGCGGTTTTCATTTATTGTTTACTGATATGTACTGTATATTACAAGGTGTTATTATGAATTATCATTGAATGTGTAATATAAGTTTGTTAACTTTAAATAAAACTGTAAAAATTTCGGTAATGTATGGCCGTCTCAAGTCCAATAATTCGTGCTTGTTTACTTTATGAATTTTTACAGTATTTTTTAAAGTCAACATACTTATCTAACACAGCCTTAAAATGTACTAAGAATTACCCCACTACATTATCTTTCTTGCGATATACACATAATATAAGTAAACAAGAAACGATAATCGCACAAACTTTTTTGGTTGCCTAATATAACTTAAGTGCTATGTTTTTCTATAGATAAATAAAAAGCAATAAAACATTATTTTATTACTGAGTTTCACATATTTCGTTAATAAACATCAATAATTTATATTTATTTAATTATATAGCTTTATGTAGAGATATCTGCCTGCCTCATTGGTCTAGCGGTTAGCATGTTCGACTACAGACATGAGGTCCTGGGTTCGAGTCCCGGATCGGGCCAATTCAAAAATCAATATTGAGTTTTCTATTATTTGCCCGAAGTTTGCAAGTTGGTGGTGTGATACACCTCCGTGCCTCGGAAAGCACGTTAAGCCGTTGGTCCTGCGCCAGATCTATCTACGGTCGTGTCGCATTCCCGTCACATCGGACTATGAGAGTGAAGAATAGAGAGAGCATTTGTGTACTATGCCTGCCAATCCGCAATGGAGCAGCGTGGTGGGTCTATGCTCTAAAAACCCTCGCTCCTCAGAGTGAGGAGACCTGTGCCTAGCAGTGGGACGTTAATGGGCTGCTACTTACTTACCTATTTTACTATGCAGAAATATCAAATCTCTTTCAAAATTTCACCACAATATCAATATCTGAAAAGACCGCTAAATAGTTGACAACTAACAAATATGTGGATTGCTTGCCGCAGAGACACTATTTTTCATTTTTAAAATCTGAATATAATATATCCGAATATAGTGAATATATGTTGTCTATTCGTAACGAACCATACCTATAGTTCATTTTTTTTATTTTGCCTTTCTTAATTTGTGGATACCGAAGTTTTATTGTTCCGACGGGAGCAACGTCAAAATGTTTGACAGGTGGAAACCTTTTGTATGGTAAAATGAAATTGTTGTTTTTACTATTTTCGTCACAATTTTTCAATTTTGTCTAACCATTTTTCAACTATTTCTGGACAACTAATATCTTAACTTTAAAATTAGCAACTCTGGAGTTTCAGTGTGACTAACAAAGAGTTACATATATATATTCACTTATATACATAGCCAATAAAATATATTATATACATAGAAGACCATTGGACTCTTATGGGTTTCTACACAACAAAATTCTGGAGCGCAAATCATTTTGCTTGCGATCACGTCTTTGCTAGTAGGCATTAGCGACGGCCGAAACCTCCAAGCAGTCCAGATTCAGACAAATTAGAAAATGCTATTAAAGTGCTGTTCAGGCTTCTTAGAGAGACCTTGTTACTCAGCGGCTGAATATACATTTATAATATTATATAAATATCAATTACACAAAGTATGAAGAGGCATTATATTTAAAATGTGAACAGTTATATTTTTAATTTATCTATGAGCTTTACTCCCTTGAGTAATCAGGCGATATTCAAAATTTATAGCGACATATTTCTTTTTAACATTTTTTTTTCGAAAACTTACCTTATTTATCGTTTTACTTATCTCATTGAATTTTAAAATAGGTTTAAGTGCATATCCGTTTGGATTTTTTCCAAAAGAAACATCGCGTTATTACACAAGTTCAGTAAATCTGTAGAAAGATTGCCAACTCACAACAATACGAAATACAGATGCGGTCTCAATTGCATTGTGTTTTAAAACGCTGTAGAACCTCGCCATGAAACTTTTATGTAAAATGCATCCATTTAGAAAATTATAGACGAGTGCACTAAATCAACATCAGTAAAAGCTGAGATAAAATTTTATTATATTATTCTCCAAGAGGAAGTATGTTTTATAAATAGAGTAAATAATAATTTTAGTCCTTAGGGAGTACTTGTCATACAACACAGTCATACAAATCTAGAACATAACATAGCTAAATAGTAACAATTTAATTTTTTTTTATAACGAACCCAACTTTAAAAAAAGTCTTGAAATATATTTGAATTTTCATATTTATTTATATAAAATTGGTAATACTTGTACCTATTAAGTTAAATGCAATAATCAATAAATATTTTACTACTTTTTTATAATAGTATGTTGGAGTGCAATAGTCTGTGGAACGCTGGCGCCACCTGTCTATCGGCGTGGGGCACAGTCCATAGTGACAATCCGGCGCGCGTCTCCCGAGTTCTCGGGTGACGGTTCGCTATAGCGGTCTGCTATTGAAACTGTCACGTTTCTAGCTATTATTATTAATGAGTTTATTGATATCGGTAACATTAAGTGATTGAACATTATAATCTGAGTTAGTAAATAAAGTGTTGGATTGCACCAACATTACCCACCAACACCACAGTATAGAAATTGAATAATGGATGCTAACTAACAATGATATCGGCGGAGAACCCTACGCCTCTGTGCTTATGCTTTATGCTTCTCCTTCTCTCTTATTCTGCGACAAGTATATGTTTATATTTAATGTATGTATATCTTGTAATACAAAGCAAAATAGACACTGTTCGTTATATATTATAGAAGCTGAAAATATATAGCAAGCTTTAGCAGTTTAAAGCAAATAAGTGTATAAATTTATTCGTGAACATATATTTATTTTTAATTATTTATAAATAACGAACTTTCCTTTATCAAAAGGTTTCTAAAAGAAATATCTCTTTAGAGGTAAGTCTTCCTATATATAAAAGATCTGCGTAGAATTCATTGCTTTTATGCACTGGTGTTATATAAGTATTAACATTAATACTAAAAAGATAATGCTTATTGCTGGACTGGTGGGAGGCTTCAGCCGTGGTTCGTTACCACACTACAAGACCTACAAGCAAGAGATTTGTGTTCCGGTACGATGCTGTGTAGAAACCATAAGAGGTATATTGCCTCTTACCAGATTAGCGCGCTTTCATCTTAGACTGTGTATCATCATTTACCGTTAGGTGTAATCACAGTCAAGCGCTAAACTGACAGCAATAAAAATAAACTGGGTAATCCAGAAAGGCAGGGCAAACTAGAATAAATTGTGAATCAAAACCATTCTTGAACCCATAAGAACGCAGATATAAAATTTATTAAATATATATAAAGATTTGGGAATAAGTTATTTAAGAAAATTTACGCTACACCTCTTAGTGTACTCTTAGCTTAAGCAATAAAACAGCTTAACTCTATTTCCGTGTGTTCTGGTAATTTATTCGTAACCCAACTTGTACCGCTCGGATAACATTCAATTAGTTAAATTTTCGCTTCGTAAGGCTGACCGCGAGACTGAAACTGACAAACTTGCTAAGCTAACTAGGTTCTAGGAGATAGTTATATCCCTTTTAGCTTTATTATTTCCGTATAAATACTTAAGTGTACAAAATAAATTTGTTACTTAATTTATTCGCCATATTATGAAACCTTACCTCAGAATCTTCGTGTATTTGTTGTATTTATAAAGTATTTGTGGTATATGTTTATGTTGCTTAATTGCAGACAGGTTAACGGTTGACATTGATAAATCCTGATAGTAAGTAATGATATAGTCTGGGTAATTTTACTTCTTATGATTTCTACGCGGAATCTACCTTTCTTGGTAACTAACTACGGCCAAGGGCTACCATCAGTCTAAATTCAGATAAATTTATAAATGCAATTTCGGACACAGTATTTCTATTCACGTATAAATTTCTTAAAAGTCGGCTATGCTTATGTGTTCAGATATTTGCCCCTGAAAGTTGCGTCAATTCTTTTTCAATCGTTTTGCTTACCTTTTTATATTTCCCCCAAAAAAGCATATTCATGGCCAAAACTAGGACAAAGGAGTATCTCTAGTGATTTATTTTGTTCTAGATATCCTCCCACGCGCTTTGGCAAACAGTTGACGATAACGTATTCGATGACATAAAAGATTATCTAGTTTCAATCTCGGCAAATAGCTTATGAGACAATATTTCAATCACAACGTTAGTAGAGAACGATGTCATTATTTCGAACGAGAACATGAAGCAGACTTCAGAAAATTGCTTCCACATGTATTTTATGAGTTCCCTATAGCTCTCTTAAGAGCATCAATTTATAAAAGGTCTAGTTTTCTTAGGCTTTGCTATTTCTATGACCGGAAAAGCTACTGTGTAGCTATATATATGATGGGAAGTAAACGACGGATTCGTTTGCGTTATCAATATATGTTTGTACGATATTTATGTACTTGTGTAAAAATAATGAATCTAAACAAATGAAATTGTATCATAGTGCGTTAAATTTGACTACTTTATTATTAGTTTACTTAGGCGAATGTAGTACTTACAAGGTTATTGAATATCTTTTAATAAATAACAAGCCATACCATAGATATCATTAACTGTAGAAATTATGCATGGAAAACGAAATACAATGTTAAACCATACGTCAAAGTCCACATACACAGAAAGGGTAGTAAAACCCCAAAACACATTAACAGAACTCTGCTGTAAGCCAACACACGAGAAGATAAGATAGTGAATCCCATTTTATAGAGGCAGGCTTGGTAACATAAAATTTTAACGATGCCTCCATAGATAAAAATAAATTCGTACATTATTGTTGAGATCAAATTTATTATAACAATATCGTTCTTTCGTATTTATATCAGTATTATTTTATGATTAAAATGTAATTAATGTTCTGTATGTTCTCATTGTAATCTTTTTATAAGCAAAAGACGATCATATCGATATCTCCTTAACTTTACGTTATTTTTCATTTAAGTTTTTATATACTATTAAGCCGATTGTCTTATAATTTTGCAATGTGCCTCCAGTCGCTATGTAAACTATCAATGAGAATGGATTTCCACAAATTATGAATTTTTATTGAATAATGAACAAGTTAGCCGCAACAATTATACAGAGCTTAAAATTATTATTGTTTTCTATTCCTTACACCACTATATATTAAATATTTTTTTTAAATACTTCATATTTCAATTTGGATTTTCCAATGAAATTTTCTTTGTGCTGATTATTATATATTTCATTTTTGAGTAACAGATATATTTTTTAATCAAATATCGTACATTTTTGACATTGTTTTACACTATTAAATTACACTATTAATATTTTTTATCTATTTCAAAAAAGAAGGAGTATCAATATCAATTCGACTGTATTTTTTTTGTATTAGTTACCTCGTATTTGTTCGGGTGAACCGATCTTAATGATTTTTTTTTATATGATAGGTGATGCTTGTCGTAAGGTTCCATTGTTTTTAGTCCAGTTCTGATAATGGCATCCATAAGAAAACAGTATAAGTCATAAATTTGCATTAAGCATGTACGCGAGAAATGGACAAACAACTCAAGATGACGCCCACCGATTTCGATGAATCTTTTTTTATTGGAAAGGATATACTTCAAGGACTGTTTTATGATAGTTTGGTTAGGTTCATGATGATGGAATCCATGACAAAGTGACGGAACTTATTAATTCTTAAGAGCAAATTAACGCTACACGGCAGAATCTTTTACAGGCTATCTGGATATTTGACTCACCTACCGTAACGTCGGTATGGTCAAGTAATTGTCGCAGTAGTAGTATAATGATCAATGGAACGCCTCAACAGCTTACAGTCAGGGTGCGATTTATGGCAGAATATATTACTGTCTGTAATCAAGTAGCAATGAGCTTACGTTTGTTGCTGCATTACAATATTTATACCTACATATATAGCTATCAACTAAAATGGAGGTGGACAGGACATATGCAAAGAGAGACAATAGGAAAATGGACAAAATTAATAACAGAATGGTGTCCACTAGACAGCAAAAGGAAAAGAGGTAGACAGGCTAAGAGATGGGACGATGACATCAGAAAAATAGGAGGTCCAACATGGTCTCGAACAGCAAGGAATAGAACGGAATGGAGAGCTTTAGAGGAGGCCTTTGTCGGAAGACAAGTTGACGACACAAAACCGATTGCCGACTAATTATATATATACAAATATAAATAGATTTAGTCAATAGTATTATAATTTTAGGAAAATAGTTATTAGGTAACCTAAATAGGTATAGGTACAATATTGTAAATTTAACCTAAGGTCAACAATAAAGGCTTTTTATTTTATTTTATTTTATTTTATTTATTTTATTTATATAGCTATAGGTGTCAGCGGAGCCAAAGCTGCCAACTGGACACGCGAGACACACCTAACCTTGGCTGACGCCGACTCCGAATATAAGATTACGAAGAACTTTAAAAAAGCATACGCAATATTTTTTTTACTTTTAAGAGCATATTAATATGTTTGAAATAGTTTGTTTCGAAGGCGGTTCTTTTTTAGTAAATTTTTTATTGATTACTTAAAATAAGGCCAAGACTGATTACATCTATCCTATATAAAAGATGGAATAATAGATGTATCTATAAATAAAAAAGAATATATATTTTTTATTTACTTCTACTAAACTCTCAGTGTTTATGTGACTAAACACTAAACGGTTGGATCGATTTTCATGGTTTTTTGACAATACATTCGTTGTTTTGATAATGGCTATACGATGCGATAAATAATGGATTTGTTTATATTTCCACAGGAATGGGACACAGTTGGGCACAAAATAGTTGCGATATAAAATTGAACTTTTGAACATTTCATGCATTCTTATAATGCAAACAAATAATAAAGTACAAGTTCTTACGAAGCGTGCATATAAATCAGATTTGTCGTAATTAATTATAAAAAATTATTTTACTTTAAAATGTAGCCATCTCCAGCAGTTACTTATTCAGTTGGCTACTTCCAATGTTAATTAGCTTGTGACCTACTTGTCTTTTAAATCTCCTTTCTGCTAGTTACTCATTTACTTCTAACTAAATTTACTTTAAGAAAAAAGATATATTTATTCGTTACTAATTTGCTTTGACTAATTATGTGGCACTCAAGAAATTAACCTTTCACTAACATAAATATATGGAAATTACCTTATTTTCAATTATATCTTGTTTAAAATCAATTGTGTATAATTTTATAGTAGCGTTTAAAACTTTAAGCCCAAATTACATACACGTGAATGTCCAAATTCTTAAGTCAATATTTTTAATGCGAATGGTACCAGGTATTCAAATAGAGTCGATATTTATTTGGCTATAAAAGAAATATATGTTATATGTGCAAATGGAGTTACATTATCTGTTTTAATAATAAAATCAGAAGATTCACAATCATACTATTACTGAAAAAAAATTCAAATAATTAGTGTTCCCTTATTTCAACGGAAAAAAATAAAAATTCTTTATAATCTTTTCATAAATTAATTAGCACAAAACAACCCTTTACAAAATAGAGAAGATTTAAAAACAAAGATAGAAAATTTGAGTCCGTTTACATAATTGATAAAGTCGAAATCCACAATGATTACAGATTTGAAGAAATTCAAAGCGAAATCTCATTTTGTTACACCTTTCCTTAACGTATTTTCTGAGAGATTTGAATACGCAAATGTTCCCAATATGTACTCTAATCCCAAATGGAGTTTCGTAATTTCTTTGCGAAAGGGTATCTTTTTGGTTTACTTTGGTTACATTATTTACTAGTAGAGGAATTTACAGTGTTAAATTTTTTATAAATATATCAATTTATAAATTTATTTCAGTATTAATTTATTTCAGTCTCATTGTAGTTTATTTTTATCAAAATATCATTAACAAATAGAGGCCCCGTTTGAACTTTACAATAATAAAATTCCTCAATTCTATTAATACATAACTTGCCCATAACTTGTCGATAATTAATAGTCATTCGTATTAGTCACTGCTTATATATTTAATCAAGGGTTTAGTTATATAATATATGTAGAACTAGCGGCCCGGTACGTGCTACGTACTCTTCTGGACGCATCTATTGGCCCACCTTAGAGTTTAGGTTTCGATGGCCCCTACCGAAATATTATTGCTAGATTGAACAAAAACTATTGATGCAGTTTTAAACCTGGTACTTTTTACCATCTTTTTCAATCGTAATGTTTTAAATTTGAATTCAGAATACCACACGACATGGAGCTACGCCTAACAAGTCGGGTATGCGCCTTGATGAAGGCACTTGATTATTGAATAAAAAACATGTTCAATTTAATAAAGGTTTAATTTAATAACGCGTGTTGCCTCCATAGGCTTCTACCACAGCTCTCATACGATTAGGCATAGAGTTTATCAACCGCTCTATGAAATTTTGGGGGATCATCTCCCATTCCTCTTCTATGGCAGTTTTCAACTCCTGCATCGTCTGGGCAACTGGCTGACGAGCCCTAACAAGTCTTTTTAGCTCGTCCCACATGTGCTCAATGGGGTTCATGTCTGGGCTTCTGGCTGGCCAGTCCATAACTGTGATGTTCACACCCCGAAGATATTCCCTGACGATGCCGGCCGTATGGGCTCTTGCATTATCATGCATAAAAAGGAAATTTGGGCCCACATAGTCCGCGTATGGCATCACGTGAGGTTCTAAGCACTCACGAATGTACCTTTCAGCATTTAATGTTGGCAGCCGTGGTCCCGTAACAATCTCAAGTTGAGTTTTACCGCTCGCGGATATACCGCCCCAGACAGTCCATGAGCCACCGCCATAAGCAACCCTCTCTTCAAAGCAGCATTGTGCAAAACGCTCCCCCTTACGTCGGTAGACCTTCTTCCTTCCATCATTGCCATGTAACACAATTTTAGACTCATCAGAAAAGAGTACACGGCTCCAATGCTGCTGAGTCCAATTTAAATGAGTGCGCGCGAAATGAAGGCGCGCTGTTCGATGGGCTCGCGTTAGTTTGGGGCCATTAGCTGGCTTGTGTGGTACCATATCGCGTTCTTTTAACCTTCTCCGAACTGTTCGAGCGCTCACAGATACTCCGTGGAAGTCGCGAAGTTGGTTTTGTATCTCAATGGAGGTAAGGTGACGATTTCTCAAGCTGGTCGTCACGATGAATCGATCCTGCCTTTCAGTTGTGACCCGAGATCGTGGCCTTCCTTGGCGACGAACAAAGCCGCCAGTCTCTAGGTACCGCGAATAAACATTTCGGACCGCAGATCGACTTAAATTAAGTTGAACACTCACATTTCGTTGGCTGTGTCCCGCCTGGATAAGTGCCACAGCTTGGGCGGCGACTTCAGGCGAAGTATCCATTGATTATTGATAGAACCTTACCTTAATGGTAAGAATAAGTAATGTTTGTTGCAAAACCAATGAGAAAAATCACACTTTCAAGAATTAAATCCGAGTAAACCAATAAAATCAAGTTTTTTTTAGTATTCGATTGTTTGTTAACAACGAATAGGCTCCAAATTGTCTTTGGTTTCTTTAAATTCTGTATTCGAAATTCAAAAAAAGACTATTGAATGAAATTATGAATGTGCCAGGTTCAAAACTGCATAAAAAGTTTTTGCTCGACCTAATATACAATTTTAGCTAGGACCAAACGAAGCTGAAAGTGAAATGCAAGGTGGGCCAATAGATTTGTCCAGAAGTATATGAAGGCGCGCTTATTATTT
This sequence comes from Elymnias hypermnestra, assembly GCA_015832385.1. Taxonomy (NCBI): domain Eukaryota; kingdom Metazoa; phylum Arthropoda; class Insecta; order Lepidoptera; family Nymphalidae; genus Elymnias; species Elymnias hypermnestra. The sequence goes on along the minus strand of JACTOM010000934.1, from coordinate 3,297,466 downwards.
ATTAGTTTTAATTATAAAGAGAGTCGTTGTTCTATTATGATTCTATGATATTGTTTACATTTTTATTCGATGTTGCTGTTGATAATATTAAGTGTTTGTGAAATAAGAGCGGGCAACGCCCGAATAGGGTAGTAATGTGAGAGGCCGGTCGGGAATCGGGATTCAGTTAGATTCCGCCGCAGGACGCGACTAATATAGGCAGTCGAAAGAAGTGCACACGTGTGCTAACCTATTGGCTCTTAATTCGGTTTATTTCATTAATTGTGTGTAAAATTGTGAGTTGATACAATAATAAGACGATGGACAATATAACTATAGTCTTATTCTGAAGTTCCTGTAATTATAACGCCCACTATGACTACTGGCCCCAGCTGACTCTCTCTCTCTCTTTCTCTCTCCGTTATAGAGATATATATATATATATATATATATATATATCGTCGTGTATATATATATATGTTTATATAAATTTTTACTATTACATATTAAAATACGCGATACGCGTCATATTAATAAAAGGTAATAAAACAATGATTCTATATCATATGGTGTCGAAATAATCAAATGAAATAGATATATTGTATTGTGTCACTTATAAATAAAACTTATTAAACATGATTAATGTAAGTTTTTTAAATTTCTTTTGAATTAGGCAAGAATTTGTTTTAACGTTTACTTCAAAAATGTTAATAAAATCTAATTTTCATTTGCATTAACTTAAGTGTACATATAATTTAGGGGAGGGTGGCGTTGTCTGCGGAATCAGGTAATCGCAGGAAAGGCATGATTGTGACAGTACAATTTCCATGTCACGTGTATGTACTATGAATACAAAACATGTTCTCATGTCTTTTGATCTTAGTATATATTTTATTTTGCGCCTGATCTCTCTCTGGTCATTTCGGATTCCCGTCACATAGGACTATGAGAGTGAATGCCATCCTATCCGCAGTGGAGCAGCGTGGTGGGTCTATTCTCTGAAAAACCCTCGCTCCTCGGAGTGAGGAGGCCTATGCCCAGCCGTGGGACATTAATGGGCTGCTACGTACGTATATAATTTAAACGATCATTGCCATTAAATTACTATATTTGAATATTATGCTAAGATCTTTGATATTAAATCATAAAAACGTTTGTCTCAAGCTTTATTAAAACTTCCATTTGAAATCCTTATTTTAATGACAACTGATAAGTTGAGTTATTTTTAAGCGGGGAGTTTTACAAGAGAGTATAATTGATGGTAGCACATTAGAGAGGGATGTTCTTTTGGTGGCTCGGAAAGTGTGAAGTCTATAGGACATATATTTAGAAGAATCGGATAATAGTATTATTTATGTTACTATAGTTATTGGGCAGTTATTTTCTGTTGGAAAATAATCCTTCTAAAATCATTAGTAAACCTTATTGTGTTTTCACCAATTACTCGTTATTTTATATTTTATTTTTGTAAAACATAAATATGTTTTCTCGTCTAATGTTACTAGTTAACAAATTTCGAATTCGGAACAATACTAGTTAACAAATTTCGAAGAATTAAATGAACAAATTTCGGCCTAATTTCGTTTAAATACATCAAATTTATTTTAGGATATTATCATTTACCTACATCACTCTACAGTAAGCAGCAGGTACATTTACTATTTAGGATATAAGGAAGGATAACACTTCCTTATATTAAACAACCGCCTTCAAAAATCTTCTTAACATTTCTCTAGAGAATATTCCAGTATTATTGTAAATATGTATTCAACATGTCATTAGCAAACGTCTTTCTAAAAACCACTAAATTAGGATGGAAACATCTACAACACATTAAATTTTATGTTATTTATCGTGAACTAAATCGAGGATATTATAGAGTAAACATGTTATTTAAATTCCATAAATGTAGCAATAAAAACTTCAAAGAAAATATTCTAGACTTAACATAGTAATGTCAGAGTGCAGAATAAAACATTCCGCATTCATAAGAAACTGTCAGCTCGGTCGACTGTCCCATCTTTCAAGATCCTTTATAAGCAAAAGAAAATAAGGTTAGGTTATGAACTTCTTATTTAAATATAGTTGAGCTTAATCTGCACTATAACTAAACTCATGTCAATCTTTTATACAGCTAGTTTAATACGTCCTTTAAAAATCTCTATGTCTAAACTGTGATTTTTTATGATGTTACTAAAAATAAAATTATTTGATTTTATAGTTTGTTTACAACCTTTTTAATATTGTTAAAGAGCGCTGTTGTTAACCTTGTTAGGTTGCTATAATATTACTTTATTTTTATATTATGCTGAGATCTTTGTAATTGTATTAGTAAAACGTTTACATGTGCTACGTATTGTATAATGATACTCCGGAAATTGTCTTGATAATTATTACAACCATTTTAAGTTGTTGTTTTAACGATCACTGTGATTGGAGGGAAGTTTTAAAATCCGGTATACTTGATGGTAGCGCATGAGAGCGATATTCATTATATTTGTGGCAGGAGAAGAGAGAAGTGTGAGATATAATTTTGAAGAATTTGAAAACACTATAACGTATCTTGTTACATTAATTGAGTCTTCAATAATGCAAAATGTTTGATTAAAAACGGAATAATATAAAATGATCGAATAATAAGCAAACGTAATTAAAAATTATGGCAATGCTGTAACAAAGCATATAAAAAACTATTTTATTATAAAATATTTGATTAAACTGAAAACTTCTACTTTATTTTTTTATTAGTAATTTTAACTACAAAGCTTTTTGCAGTAACTGATGGTGATTGTACATTACTACAATATAGTATATTTGTGTTAATTTATTTGCTTCTCTAAAAAGGAGATATTATATATTAGAATTTCGTGATTTAACAAATTTTCCGAACTAAAATTTTTGCTCAGAAGTAATTTGAACCGAGTGTTAACATTGAAATAGAGCGGCCGCAAAAACGTTCCGCAAATGCAATTAACAACTTTCAATAGGAGCTAACCGAAACCTCTTTCCTCTCAACAAAATTTATATCAAATTGCCAACTCCTCGAGCAGTTCTTGATGCCTATTACATAGGCGTAGGTAATGAGAATTATAAAAAGTAACGACAGTCACACAATCACGCGATATTACTTTGCTGAGATGTTATTACCACGAAACCACTTACCTGAATAACTTTGGTGATTCACTTTTATCGTCCACCCAATATATGTTATGAAATTTACATCACGTTATATGACGACAAATTTACTTAAGGGCTTCGTTTAACATTTACGCAGATAATAAGTATTGTAGTATCCACAACGTTGAAAGTAAATATACTCGTAAAAGTATGGCACTGACGTGTTTAAAATCAACTCGAATTTATGACATTTTGACGTTTTTGTAATTTCGATGTATCCCTCTATTTATCAACTTAAGCCATCATTTTTAAATCGTGTAGCGATTAAAACATCACACTTAAAAAGTTAAGGAAACAATTATTTTGAAACACTACTGAAAAGAGTGTATACAAATTATAAGATATAATTTAATGTATATAAACATAGTATGTACCTAGTCATTATGTATATAACAAGTTTAAACTTTCCAAACTTATACATATACTTAATGAATGATAAAAGACACGTTCTTTATGATAAAAACTTTATATTCTTATTTATAGCGATTTAAAATCTTGTCGAAATTGTTAAAGTTCAGATACATATGTCTAAAGTTGGAGTAAAAACACTTGACTTAAATACAGTTTTCATTAGGAATTCACGTTATTTGTTATCTTATATAGAGACTTATTTGTTAACATTTGCGTTATTTAGTTTGAAACTGATCACGATACACAATTTGGATAATAACACTATAGCTATAATAAAATATAGCATATGGTTATCAGAGTTCAACATTCAAAATTAATTAACAGTCATACTAATACAATGATGGAAGTTATTCAAGATTGAGTACAAACGTAATAATTATAAAAAAGTCTATTTCCATGGGAGCTAAATCTGTTTTCACGACCATAAAAGATCTTCGAACTTTTGCATAAGATCTTTACCAAGACTAATAAAAAACCAAAAATATTGTTAAAATATTCGTGTAGGAACCTCGCAGATTTTGTTTTTCTGCTACTTATACGTGTTTTCTAAATCCTATTTTTCTTGTGTTAGCATCGACGTGTCGGATTACTGAATTTTCTTTTCTATTTTTTTTATATTATTCATAAAGTTACATTTTCATGTAACAATGCTGTTACCGTGATGGATGAATCGGTAAAGGTTACGTCACTACGACTCTTGTAAATCGTACTTTTGTCGCTGCTTTGGAAAAGCAATGATACAATTACGTAAAGGTATTTTAATAGGACAGCCATTTGAAATTTAAATAAACTATTGAGATCTACTTATGACATGATGACAGTTGGGATGCTACAGCGTCTTTCTTATTATTTGAATATGACTTTTAACACAAGAAAATGTAGAATATTCTGGATTTTACTGAGTCCTATACTAAAATGTTAAATTTTTTGGATTCTATGATTATTAATCTCAAGCGACTATACCTATTCATCCCAACTTTCACATTATTAATCACATAATAATTTGACAGCCTCGCTGGTGCAGTGGTGCGAGTACTCGCCTTGCTAGAAGAGGCTCCGGATTCAAACCCCGGTAGGGCGAATTTAAAAAATTGTATTTTCTAATTTGTATGAGTCTGTTCTGGTGGGAGGCTTCGGCCGTGGCTAGTTACCACCCTACCAGCAAAGACCTACCGCCAAGACAAAGAGATTTGTGTTCCGGTACGATGCTATATCGCCTGTTACCCAGATTGTCGCGCTTCCATCTTTAACTGTATCATCACTGACCATCTGTTAAGCGCTAAACTGTCAATAAAACATAAAAGATATCCTGAACATAACTGATCTTATAGAAAACTCGCCAGCTATTCATTCTTTCTCTCTCTCTCAAATATCAGCCATCTGCGGAGGAAATGTTGTCACAATATTTTAGGAAAACTCTCCTGTCTCATAATTCATGGCTACAGTAAATTTTACAAGTACGGATATATAAAGACCTAACTTAAAAACTCAACTTAAATATAAACCTACACAATTATGGTACCTTCTCAAGTTTCTTCATACATCATACAACTTATTCATTGTCTATCATTAGGCGAAACTTAAAAATGTAGGCCCACAATCATGAAATTCTTTATTAAAGTCATTGGTATAATTTAGATATTCAATAAAATATAATTTTCTTATATTCCTTTTTTTATTTATTTAACAATTGTGAATTTTTTATGTTACCGAATTCACAAAATGATTTTCCAACTGGTACTTACCATATTATAAAATTTTGATTATATTTTCTTAAAATACCCTTATTTTATACATCTACATAAACAATATATCCATTCCTATTTTAAACTGTATTGCCATCAAATGTCACATACTAAAAGTTTAAAACAGTGTATTTGAATTTCATTGGATATTTTAAGGGTTTTATTAAAGATTTTTTATTGCCGACAGTTTAGCGCTTAACTGTGACCTCACCTGATGGTAAGTGATGATATAGTCCAAGATGGAAGCGCGCTAATCTGGTAAGAGGCGATATACATCAACGCAACATACGCAACATCGTACCGGAACACCAATTTATTTGTTTGGCAATACGTCTTTGGTGGTAGGGTGGTAACTGGACAAGGCAGAAGCCTCTAAGTTCAAGCCAGTTCAGACACAGACCAATAGGAAAATGAAGCTCCCAACCTTGAACTGAACCATAACCTTTGTTTATGGTACGATTGCTCACACCCTAGCGACTGTCAAATATACTGGATGAGAGTAAGCTAAAAGTAAGAGTCTAAAAAATAAAATTAAGTAGGTAATACATAAATTTAATCCTTTCCGGTTTGGCAAAAGTCATAGGCACATATTTCAAATACACCCTTTATCGCATCCATCTTCAAAAGTAACTGAAATTCACCTTAAAACAGGTCGCATTGTTCCATTCAACAAACGTCTTATAATAACGAGATTTGACTGCTATTGAGAAAATACACAAAGGCAAGAAGCAACAATAGCATCACGGTTTAAAGTGTACTAACAATAAAAGGGTACACTAAAAAAAGCTTCTTAGTCATCTTTTTATAGAATAAAAGTTATATTTATGAAATATTATGTTTGGAAAGCAGAGTAAATCTCATTAATAAACTTATTGCTTAGTGCTTAAAGCATTTTTTGTTATACAATGATGCATTTTAAGGTGTACATAATCGTCAAGCTTAACATATATATAGGTTGCTGACAAAATAAGAATTTCGTCAGCAACCTATATATATATATGGAAATAAAAATAACAAAGGTTTTACCAAACCTCGTATACATTTTTATTCCTATTGAAGTCAAAGGGAATTTACTTCAATAGGCATCAATATATTAAGTAAAATTACGTAATAGTAGGAATTGCAAACGATATTTGACATTTAATTGGAGTAAATGTTTGTCCGATATCACAAAATAGGTATTTTAAATCACATTACAGTTTAGTTTACACAACAAAGTAAATATCATTTGCAAATGCTACTGAAACAATGTTATTAGTATATTCAATTAAATTAGAATTACATTCGGTAATACAGCGTATCAAGTTTCAAAGCGAAATTAAATCTTATTAGTTATGAGGTCCTGGATTCGTGTTCGATCATTTAGAGGTTTTTATTAAGAATTTCTCAACATTTGCCCGAAGTTGGAAAGTTGGCGGTGTGCTCCACCCCTGTGCGTCGGAGAGCACGTTAAGCCATCGATCTTGGGCCTGATCTCTCTCCAGTCGTGTCGGATTCTTGTCATATCTGACGATGAGAGTGAAGGACTAGAGAGTGCACTTGTGGACTATGCCAGCCAAGTGGAGCAGCGTGGTGGATCTATGCTCTAAAAACCCTCTCTCATATAAGTGAGGAGGCCTGTGCCCAGCAGTGAGACTCTAATGAGCTGCTACTTACTTTACTTACAATAAATTTTATAAATACATCATTTACTTGACAGTATGTTTCTGCTGGTAGCGTGGAAACTAGCCAAGGGCGAATCCTCCCAATAGTCCATGCTTAGACAAGTTATAAATATAATTTCCTAAATTTGCCCTGCTAGAACCCAGGAGTTCTATTAAACCATATACTGGACTTCACTGATAATAACCATAGTCTGACTCAGTCGTCTTACTTATATGATTCAAATTTCTTGTTCCCGTAAAACTATTCCTTACTATGTCAACTAATGTGATACTTTTGTCAAAATCGATTAAGCCTTTTTAGTAATAAACCAAAACAAACAAACAGGCAGAAAAAATGTTCAACTTTTTTATATGTATCACGTCTAAACATTCTAGGTTGAGTTTATACAGCCTTTTAGGCTTTCACTAATTTAATTACATTATGAAATATTATATACTACCTTTATTTTATAAATACAGAAGGAAGTATAGCAGCAAGGCAATAAATACTGTAGAAGTATATACAAATTATTGTTCAATATTTAAGAAAATGAAAGGAATTTTTTATTTGTATTTGTTGACATAAATGTGGAATTTAATGTTACTAAAGTTTTCATTTCTAATAATTGCGTAAATGTATGTCAGTGTAACTTAATCCAATACCTAGTAGATTATCTTAATTAAAAGAAAAGTGAGTTAAATGCCATTTCACCTATAAAGAAATGAATGGGACGGATATCATTAAAATAATCGTTTTCATTTACTATCTTTTACTTATCTCAAACAGACCTAGGAGAAGTTGATTTCTAATCAAAAGGGCACGTAATCCTTTGTCCCCTAAAGGCGATTAATTACAGTGCTGCCCATAATGTAAATGGGACATCCATTACGAATAATTAACCGTAAATGTCCTATTAGAAGTACAATTCGTTAAGTCCTATAGTTGATTTATATACATTACGTAATGGGATAATAACTATAATGATGTCTAGGAAAGGATGAGTGAGTAGTAATAATTAGTTTTATCATATTTCTGCGGTTTAAATAACCTCTGAAAGTGAAAATAATGGAAATTGCAGCTTGTTAACGTGCCGTTGTTGGATGATCAAACCATCACTCATGGGTTAAAGGGATTAGAGCTTAGACCCACTATACGGGTCCATTCCGAATTGACAGGATACAGTAGATTTTTTTGCATATCAAAACCTTTTATATATAATATAGTTTTAGTTTACTTAGTATTATGTTTAATTAGTATATATTATTATTAATTTTGCAACATTTTTATCAGGTCCTGTAGCTTTAGATAGTATATAAGGATAGATTAAGTTGTATCGGGTTGCGTTCGTGGCGGCACCTGGACTAGGGATCCAGCAGAAAATCAGCGCTGCATGGTCTCCAAACTGTGTAGCATAAATGGATAAATACACATCGCAGGGTATTTTAAAATGTACTTAAATATATTGTGATGTGTGGCATAATGTATAAATAAAGATATTTTCTTTCTTTCTTCATTATCGATATTCATGGATCGAACCGCTAAAAATAGAAACTATTGACAATATGCGAATTAAGATATAAACATATTAAATTTTACTTTACTAGAACTATAATAGAACACATTGAATACTGGGGATTTGGGAAGTATTCGAGGTACTGGTTTGGAATTTAGACACACAATCCTGCTCTGTAAATGTTAGCAGGCTACATAAATCCCATGATTGCTCTTAGGTAGGTACAGAGTGATTTAGTGAATTCTCTATTTGACATACACAAAACGGATAGACAGGTAGAAATACCTCTGTATTGATATATGTATCTCCAAGCTATAGTATTTTACTAAACACTTCATTGGTTTAGTCAGTCCGTAGGTTTGTTCAGTTATAAACGAGGTTCTAGATCATAAAATAATGACAGTTCACTGCGTATACATATTTAATGTCTTGTTGTATGTTCATAAACATCTTGATTCTTTTAAGAAAAAAGTAATTGCACATCCTATAACATAAGAAACAAAAATAGAATCGTTGCAAATTCTACGAAGCTTCATAAAACTAATAATTCATTTAAGACAAACTGTTTACGTTTTTTTTCCCAGTAAACGTTTTTGAGATATCACTTAATACGTTCAAATCGTTTTTAAAAGAAAATATCTGAAAAAACGTACTATAATTTTATGGGTTACATGGATGATAAAAAAGGGTAGAAGTGCAATTGTTGATCTAATCGTAAAAAGTGATACCTGACTGAGCCTGTTGTGGGCTCAGAAAAGGGCGCAAAAGAACTCATGACTTAAGATTTAAGCCTGTTTTGATTTCATTCCAAGTCGTACATTGCAAATAATATATGAAAAAAATATACTTGACGATTCAAAAGTGCTGTAAAAACCTACTAACATATACAATTTTTGAATTTGAATATGAGTATACAAGTATATAGAAGGTAGCAGTCCCGGTCAGGTCAATTCAATGATGCCATAGGCTTTTCTGTAATCAATTGACCCTTTATCTCAAAGAGCATATTGCCGAAGATTTTCCATCTAATCTCTCTTTGGTCATGTCATGTTTACCAACCCATTAGAGTATGGAGTGATCACGCGTATTTGCCTATACACATGTATACATATCTTGTCCATAAACATTTAGTGTCTGTATGAGATTTGCCACCGCGACCGAAATTCTCTTACATATATGAATACGATTTTAAATTAATATATAGCCAGCCAACCCTCAAAGCAGCATATTGCTAAGCTCCAAACATTCTCACCTGAGGCCAAGCATGTGATGTTAAGAGATTGGCATTGAGTAATTTCTTTTTTACCTTATCCTAAATTTGCCTACAACTTCCTTTGTGGATTTAAAACCCTGTGGCTATTTAGTATAAGGCGAGTTATTACTTCCCTGCTGGTTGTGTTAATATATTATGTAATATATTTAATAGATTCACCAAATTCATTATTACAATAGCCGTCTTAAAACAGAAGGATTTTACGCTCATTATACAACGTAAATAGTAGACTCTCATCAAGTTAAACACCTTAAAAGGGTACGGTTAAATCAAAAGGATATCTTTTCGCCTCTAGGGACATTAATTATAATGTAGCCAAGATATATAAATAAGAGACCCATTACATATAATTAGGACATTATTATCATAATCCATTAAAAAAATACGTTTTAATATAAATGGATTGCACTTTTAAATGAAACTTTCTTGAGATTAAGTCTTATATTAATGTTTCCAAAATGTTATATTACTTTTACTAAAAGTATCAATAAAAATTAATTCTACATATACCTGTCAGTTCTGAACCCATTTTCTCAGTTAAATCGGGATATAATTATGTTCTCCAATTAAAATATAACCTCTTTAAAATGGGATTTGCATTTAATTAAGGTAATAAAGTTCAACTACAACCACACGTACACATAAAATTGATCTTTCCGTATCAATGCTTAGACAAATTACTTCGTCTTTGAAATCCTCAAACTAAGCGTAAAAACTTTAAATTCTCAGAACGTTACTCAATTTTATTTGTAAAGTGAGATATAAAGTTGTACATTGTTCTAATTCGAACTTAATGTTTTCCAAATGTTTTTGCTTTCCTGTCCTATATCTGTAACATCAATTAAAAATGTAACTGGCATTATAGTCTGAGAATATTTATTTACGATCACGAACATTGTTTAGTAATACACTAAACTTAGTAAGTTACTCGGGAGACTATACATACATAAAAGCTTCGTAACATATTCGTTAATAATAAAATAAACAAGAACCGGAAACATTAGGCAGTGTTTTTTTTTCCTCAATAATTTCCGCTCCTTGTTAATATCTGGTATAACACGCAAACCCGTAATCAACTATGGATTAATGGTTGGCATATTCATTCAGAAAAGATCTTGATGAAAAATTACCTTTAAGCTTTTAGTATATTCTAGATGTTCCCGTGTTGCCAACGTAGTTGCCAATCCTGTGGGAATGTGAGGAAGTCACTAACTAGAAACCATTCCCTTAGAACGTGTACATTGCGAAAGGAATCACGGAGTCAGGAGAGAATATTATGATGAATAATATTAGCCATCAAGGAAGAATTTATTATCATATGATAATTTATTAATATTAATAATTTATGTAATGACGAGGCTATCGTAGGCCGCATGCACGAAAAAGCATGACCCATTGTTACGTTCCGATTGAGCCGAGCGTGCAAGCGACAGCGCGGAACAAGCGATAAAGAGGCGCGACCGGCCTAATTCCATTGTTATTTACAATAACAATTTTGAAGTGAAACTTCTTTCGGCGCATGAGGGATTTTTTTACGGATGTGATGCGTTTTTATTGCTAATTCGTTTGAAGGTAAAGTAGCTTTAATATTTACAAATAACAAGTAGCATTTTACTTTGCCACTTGTCATTTAATATACTATGTTTCATAGTTCTCTTTTCTAAATTTTAAAATCAAAAACAAAAATTTATTAATCATTTAGAATAGTGACAAAAACACGTGGCATTTTTATTTACAATTCGTCATTTGAGATTTCAATTAATTATTTGTATTAATTTTCAAAAATTTTAATATTTTAATGACTATTAAATTCATCTAGTTCTTAACATATCTTCCTTTTTCCCTCCCTCTAAGCCTCGGAAATCTAAAGTTTTAGATTTCTATAAATATAAACTAGACTTAAAAATTAGTTTGCCAAAGAAATTTCACTTCTGACATGTGTACTTTGTAGGCAAGCACTTTTTTATCAATGTTTTCTTATGACGTTATCGCGTAAATTTATCGTCCGTAAACTGACTTATAGCTACACATACTCATTTATTTCTGGCACAGTTTTTACGTTTCCGAGGCAGTAATAAATAAAGCTAAGAAATAAACAGCCTCATTCATGAAATAAATCAAATCATTTAGATTGATCAGATCTGTGGTGTGGTCGTTAACATTTAATGTATACTCGCACAGACTCCAGCCATAAAAGGCTTGGTTTACGCCTCGCAATATAGGGTTTGCTATCTTATCTACAAATAGTTTGCCGCAGCTTCTGGTGTGTTATGAGTTATTATCAACCACATTGATGCATGGTGGAAGTGCTAATGTAAATGACATTATAGATAATAGCTATATATGTAATGATTTCCCCCTTTAATTTAAATTTAATAGATGTTTCTTTCGTAATATTACGATTCTCATATACATACACATATATACGTAACTAGCTGAACCAGCGACTTCGTCTGCGTGGAATGTTTTTTTGGTAGCATTTTCATTAATTTAGGAAAACTGTTTCTAGGAGATATACAGGTATCTATTGAGTCATCACGATATCTCTGGAACCATAAGGCGTAGAGACTTGAAATTTGGTAAGAATATTCAATTTGCCGATTAGAGGTTAGTTAAGAATGGATTTTGGCAAATTCCACCCGCAAGGGGGGTTGAACGGGGGTGTTGATAAAAAAATTGAAATTTTCACATTATAAAAAAATTCAAACTTCACATTTACAAACCATATCTTTTATGTTATGAAAAACTTACTCATAATTTTTTATTGATAGTGGAATCTATCAAAAGTAATTTTTTAGGAAATTCCACCCTCAAAGGGCGGTGCGGGTATGTGTCTTATTTGTAAAACAATTTGCCCGAATTAATGAAAATGCTACCAAAAAAACATTCCATGCAAACGAAGTCGCGGGTTCAGCTAGTATATTATAAATTATCATGACAAAAAGACTTACCCGTGACAATGAAGCATAAAGTGCAAATGATTAAGCGGCGCGACACTTAACAAAATATTAAAATGATTCAATATACGCAACATGATCTGTTTTCATTCGCATCAAACATAGCACAAGCTATAATATGTATTAGAGCTGCTTAAGCTTTATTAGAGGCTAAGTCTTAACCATCACGCAATTAATTATGACAAATTACAAGAGATGAATAAAATTACCAATATATTAATTATATTACGTGTCTGTTATTTTTATAGAATTTCTTTAACTGCTGAACCGATTCTGATAAATAGAGGTGGATGGAAATTTCAAGACCTTTGACCATTCAAGGTCAATTTGTAATGAGAAAATGAAATTTGAAACGCTGATTTAATCTGTCAATTTGAAAAATAATTCATGTTATATAAAGATGAAACTCTAAAAATGGATACTTAGATATTGTAAAGCCCTTAGTCAAAATGATATTCTAAGTACGATAACCCAACGTCGAACGACTAGACACTACGATTTTTTCATGTAATCACGTCACATATCGATATGATACGTCATTCTTGTACATTTTTAAACGCTCCGCTGGCGTTAGCGTACTTAGAATGCAATATTGTCTACAGGCCCCTCGGCATGCTTCATACGTTTTAATGTCTAGAATTATTGAGTTTTAAATACAACTAGCAAGTACTAACGGTACCCAATATCTGCGGTAGACATGAAATTGATACGCTTATTAAATAGCGTTTCACTACTAATTTAATTTAGAAAATGGTAAACGAAACTGCATTGAACTGTACTAATATCTGCCTTTTCACTTAAATGAAGATTATTAATTAACCATTGATTTCAATATTATGTCCAGCTGGCGAAACATAAATTTCTACAAATATAGGTCTAATCTGTATGATACGAATATTATTTCCTACTATGCAGCCAGCTACGTAGCTGAACTCTGATCAGGTAGGTACAATCTCGGTCGGCCTGATCTGAGATATCAGGAACGAATGCGAAAGTGGAACATCTAATGCCTCACTCCTGGTTGAAGAGAGTTTCACTGGGTTTATGTGTGTATTGCGAGGTCTACTTCCTCGCTGAGTTCCACACTATTAACACCATAAGTCGTTGTTTGTGCTTAAAAGAGTTTCCCAGCGAAAAGAAAGGGGACTGCTAAATACTCATGAATTTCAGTGCTGAGCCTCTACTATGTTGTTTGTCTAATTCTTTTTTATTGCTGACAGGTTAGCGCTTGACTGTGACCATACCTGATGATACAGTTTAAAATGTAAGCGCGCTAACCTGGTAAGAGGCAATTTTACCTTGTATGGTTGCTACATAGCATCGTGCCGTAACCCAAATCTCGTTTTTCTGGAAGGATAATAACTAGCCGCGGCCGAAGCCTCCCACTAGGCTAGACTCAGACAAATATGAAAATGTAATTTCCTAAATTCGGAACCTTTGCTATCAAAGCGAATACTCGCACCACTGCCCCCGTGAAGAGAAGAAATAGCTACGGCCGAAGCCACCCACGAGTCCAGAATCAGGCAAATTAGAACATTTGCGAAAAAATAATGTTGAATTCATAAAATGAACAATTATTTTTTTACCTTCAATATAAAAATAATCATATGTTATAATAAAATGAAAAAATATATTATGTGATGTGAAATTTGTCTATTAATAATATAGGGATAATGTTGCTAATTATAACATCAAAGGACACACGTAGCTGACATGTGTCCCTTGCCACGATAACTATGTGTGACATAATAGCCATATTATGAGTTTTTCGTTATTTTTATTTATCAAAAGGATAATAACAATGAGTATTTGAAATAAAAGAATATTTGAAAAATCAATATAAACAATTACTAAAACAACTTTAAAACAATAAATTAGAACAAATTGATTAATAAACAAATTTTATAATCCATTGACCCTACGATACGAGACCAGTACCAAATCCAAATTTTATTAAGCATCATTTTTTAATAGCTGTGATTTAAATAATAGAAGTTGACATTTTATCTGTAGAAGCTGTCGATAAATAGAGAGAATAGTGAACTAGTAGTCGGAATTTGACAATCATTAATTGAAATTTACACTTTTCGTTGCTCCAAAGGAAAATGTTTAGGTATTTAGATGCAGCCACTTGGGAAATAACTTTAACATAGTTCCTTGAAGATTTCCAAAGCGCCTGAATCTGAATGTTGCTTGCTATCGTTGGAAATTACAGAATTCCATTTAGGATATGAGCGCTTGAAACATTTCTGTATTCAAACCTCCTACAGTAATGCTGTAAGAAACAGCAAAACAAACATAGAATCATATCTAAAATCTAACAAATATTTTAACACAGGAATAAGATTTTTATATCAGAAAAGCTTCTGGCTCAAATAAAAATGGAAATAATACATGATTTATTGAATCAGTTGATGCCTCCTCCAAATATAACATAACCCATAATGTGATAATTCAGTCAGATACAGTATTAATCCTTATCAACTTAAATACGTTAGCTACCTTAATTTCATGGAAATTTTTGTAATCTTTTAATCATAATCATCGAGTAATTAAAATGCCAATTTTAAGAAATATCGTAACATCATTTGACGCGTGTGAAATTAATTTCACTTTCTTAAGAATGCCCCGCGCATTTTCTGTTCTATATTAATCAGGCTGGTAATCAGTATAGAAATTAATATTTGCGTTACAGTACGTGTATAATCCCAAGCTTTTCTCACCAGTCCTTGAATATATGAGACATTTAGAATGGAAAAATTACGGACTAAATATCAACGATTAAAGGTTTGCAGATTATATAATATTAATATCTGTAGATCCAAAAGAGTTACAAATCATGCTAGAACAACTGGTGAACGAAAGTATTAAAGTGGGACTATCAACGAATACTGCAAAAACAAAATTAATGACAAACTTACAAAATATCGCAATCACTGTCAACGGCAATAGAATATGTAAAGGTATATTCGTACCTTGGGCAGATCATATCTCCAAGAGACACCACAAGAAAAGAAATTAATAATAGAGTAAATGTGGCATAGAAAAGATACTAGTCTCTCAAAGAGGTCATTTGAAATCCAGGCGTGCCACTCAAAGCCCTGAGAACAATATTCGACATACGGATTCCAAACATGGAGTTTAACAAATCGTGATATGCACACACATGCCAATGTAGTATAGAATGCAGTTTACTCAATATCAAATTGAAAGATAAAGTTAAATTAAATATTACATGAAATTAAACGAGAATAACTGATATTACCTACTGTATTAGAAAATATTATGAAAGTGAGCAGGCAACTTAGTAAGAAACAGACAAGATAAATAGTCGAGAGAGAGCACAGATCGGTGTCCAAAACAAAATAAAAGAAAAAAAATTTTTGGAAATTTGAAACCATCCGTACATAGTGATGGGCTACATAGCAGATGCAGTCACTACTAAATTTCAAGTCAATCGCGAATAGTTTCTTACACCTCGTAATGGGTAAGTCGTGGTTTAGTTTCCCGAAACCATATTCTCTTTCCTGCCTTTGCATGTTTAATACAGACAGGTAATAAAACATTTTTATTAACGTCCGTTTATATATTTTAGACAAATAATATTCTGTAATATTATAATATCACGGTGATGAAAAGAAGACGATTTCTCAAATAAATACTAATTTATGCAATCTGATCGTAATTATTTATTATAAAAACCACTGTAAGAAAGAGCTTATTCATATGTTATTCTAGGATTGTGGTTTTTGTTTACAGTCGAGGGGAAATATATAATACAAAGGGATAAGCAACAAAAAAACAATTGTGAACCACGTAGGCATCTCTTTGTTCATTGAGGGAGTGATTAAAGGAGAAATGTTAGACAATGTGAAAATTATAGTGCTGAACTATTTTGTGTTTGCTTCCAAGTATCTATTTCCGTTAGAAGGAAAGTTTTACATTTTAAGATTTAGCGTTTATAGATTTTTTTAGTTAATACTTGTAATATCGCCTAATGGTAAGATAAAAGCTATAAAACTAACTAACCAGGTAAAATGTAATTTACCTATTATGGTTTGTTTCAACACTGGATTGCACAATTTTTTGCTTGACTGCACGTCTTTACTGAAGCCACCAATCAAGACTCAGAGGAATTAGAAAATACTAATTCCTAAATTCACGATGCCAACGCCAACGAGGTCGTTTAATACTTGAAGTCACAACAGTTGTATTTATCTATGAATCATTTCGGGTATCGTCTAACATTAGTGAAATAAATATTTAAGGTTAAACCTTTATTAAATCCTAAGATAATTGAATTTCACGAGCTCTCTAAAATTCTGAATCACTATAGCCCTCTTTAATCGTATTGTCCCAGTATATCTCAACGCTTTTAATTAAACATAATAGATATTCCTATAACATTAAGTAACCCTTTAATTCCATTTCTTAAGGGACAAAAGGATCACTGCTATTTGGATGGGGAAACTTATTTATTTTAATTGTCTCAAACGATTTATCTTATCTGCCTGAGAATAGACGTTGTAAAGAAACATTTTTTAACCGACTTCAAAAAAAGGAGGAGGTTATCAATTCGTCTGTATTTTTTTTATGTTTGTTACTCATCATCATATCTCCCGACTGGGTGGACCGATCTAGATGATTTTTTTTTAAATGAAAGGTGGTGGTCGTCATAGGGTCCCATTTTTTTGAAATCCTGTTCTGATGATGGCATCCATGAGAAAATCGGATAGGTGTTAGATTTGCATTAAGCATGTGCGCGACAAATGGACGAATAACTCAAGATAACGCCAACCGATTTCAATGATTCTTTTTTTATTAGAAAGGATATACTTCAAGGGTTGTTTCGTGATAGTTTGGTAAGGTTCTGATGATGGAATCCATGACAAAGTGACGGAACTCTTCAATTCTTAGGAGCAAATCAATTATACTCGGCAGAATCTTCTATAAGCTATCCAGATATTTTAGTCGCCTACCATAACTTCGGTATGGTCAAGTGCTAGTCGTAGTTAAATATGAAGATCAATGGAACTCCTCAACGGCTTACAGTAAGAGTGTGATTTTTGGCAAAATCTATAACTGTCTGTAATCAAATGCCAATGGCCTTACGTTTGTTGCTGCATTGCAATATTTGAAAGGTGAATTATGGGTGAAGCGGTGTTATAAGGGTTTCGGGTTCGATCCCGGGTGTGGCGATATTAATGTAAATTTAACTTTGTAAAGTTGTTTCATTTAAACGGTGTTATCTCATATGAGATAATGAAGTGTGCATATATTGAAACAATTTGTTAGTTTACTTCAGATTCACTAAAAATAAAAAAATAAATAGAAATTTTAACAAAAAAGAACCACCTTCAAAATAAACATACAAATACATTAATTTGCTCTAAAAAGTAAGAAATAATTGCGTATTCTTTTATAGTGTTCTTCGTATTGTTATATTTGGAGTCGGTGTCAGCCAAGGTACCTACATATATAGCTATAGGTGGGAGAGCATATTAATATATTTGTAAGTTTGATTTGAAGGTGGTTCTTTTTTTGTCAAAATTTCAATTTATGTTTATTGCTGATAGTTTAGCGCTTAGCAGTGATAATACCTGATGATAAATGATGATTCAGTCTAATATGGAAGCGCGTTGATCTTTTACACTTTAACTTACCTGCTTAAAGTATTTGAAAAAAATATTAGCTTGAGTTTAAAAAGCAAATGCTCGATTTTTCTAATTACCCCAATAAACATACTTCTTCTTTGTTGCCAATAGATTAGCGCTTGACTGTAATCTAACTAATGATATAGTCCAAGAAGGAGACGTGGTAAACTGGTATCGATTAATTTATCTCTAATGGTGTCTACAGTGTATAGGAATGGAATGCAATGCAATGCAATTTTACTTAATCCGAAAATTGAGAAATCATTATATAAATGACGTACAGAAACTTGTTTATGATTCTGAATTCCATTCCGAACTTTAATTCACACGTATGAATACGAAATTCAGGCATTGTGGAAGCACTTACGGACAAGTTTTCGACTATAGCAGTTTTGAAGTATCACTTCAACTGTATAGTGAGTTTTATAAAATATTTATCAACGGCATTTCGGAATAACACAGGGACACAGTACTCTTAATAAAAAAATTGCTTCATTTAATAGAAATAACGTTAGGTAAGAAAGGAGAATTGGTTCCACTGAAAAGAAATCTAAACAAAACTCAATGGTTTTCGCCAGATTTTCTTTTTAAATTAAAATTAAAACTTGATGGCTACTGTTTTGAAAAAAATCCATATTAATGAACACACTTTACATTAGACATTGAAAAGTAGAATCAAATGTGCTCATTTTAGTACGAATTTCTCAAATTAATCACAACGAAAGAAAGCTTCCTCTTGAATGGGCTTTCAATAGATGGCGTTGAAAATAAATAATTTGAATTAATGAATTAATATTTGCAGAAACTGTATTAACAATTAAGTTTAAAAAATGTATTGGAATTTGATAAAAATCTTGAATAACATAGGTGAACTAATAGAGACAATTGAAGTAATAATAAAAATATAATAAATAAAGGTAATAGTAAAAAAACCCCAACAAGTATCTATTTCTGTTTTTCTACATTTTAATTTAAAACATTGTCCCGGTGAATGTTTTATAATTAAAAAGCGATTTATTGCGTTTTCACTTTCATCGTAGCAATTAAAGCGATTTTAATTAGACCTAGCTTTTCGCTTTGATCTATGCAATCCTGAAATTCTTAAAAGCAGCAATATAAAAAGCGGATTGTTTTCATTTCTTATTTTTTCTAATTACGGTTAAAACTTAAAATTTTTATGCCGAAAGCGAAAATTTTTATGCCGAACTTTGAGACAATAATGGGAAACTTGGCCAAAGCCAAACATAAGATTCCGAATTTCTCAACACAAACTGTGGAGGGTATTTTAAAATTTTAAGTGCATAAAATCAATAACAGCAATCAAGTTTACAACTTCTGTCGTTTAAAAGGTTAAAATGTTAACGTAAAACTTGAAATATTCGTCTTATTACATCGTCCTTTTTCAGTTATTTGCACGCATAACATTTACTATTCCCCGAAGTGTCCCTCACGAAGTTCCCAATCAAGTAGGAATATGGGAAAATATATACTTTATTAATTTCAAGTCGATCACGAATAGCTTTGAAGGTCTCGTGATGAGTTACTGAGTGAATTTTGAAAGCTAACACAATATTCGCCTTATTTCCTTTAAGATATAAATGAATACAGATAGATTAAGGTCAATATAATATGCATAAGTGTATTTTAAGCGGTGAATGGAAATAATCTATATATCTGTATACGTACACCATAAAACATTTTATATAGTTTTATATTCCTTGAACTATGTATCATTGTTAAAAGTTATCACGTCAAAGAGGTCATTATAACACACCCTTTCACACCTTAAAAGCTGTGACTGCCTTTTATTGAGATTGTGTCACACGCTGAAGGCCGTATAGTTCCATTAAAAGGGCCTTTTGTTTTGTTTGACCCGCACAGTTAAAAGCAAGAAGAATGCCTTTCAGCTAAAGCTACTTTTTTCATTGTATTCACAGGTTTTTTTTTCAGTTTAGATCTTTCTTGACCTATCTCACCTTAACGTAGCTTATAAAAATAGAAGTATTATTAGTAATAATAAATTTAATTAAATAAACAACTCGAGTAGCTTTCATAAACATATCGCAAGCTTTTGGTAACTTTTAAAGGCGATTTACTTAATAACATGAAAGGAACGTGTCGTAAATTATTCTTAGAAAGATACATTAAACTTTTAATAAACACTTATTTAATACTGTGTTTAAGAACGGCGGACTCGCTGGTGCAACATTTTTCGCATCATTAGCAAAGTTCCTGGGTGCGATTCTAGATAGAGCTACTTTAGAAACTGTATTTTATTATTTGTCTGAGTCTGGACTGTAGGTAGGTTTCGGCGGTGGCTATTTTTCATCCTACTAGCAAAGAGGCGCCGTCAAGCAGTAAAGTTGGAATCGTGTACGATGCTGCGTAGAAATCTTAAAAGAAATTATTTCCTATCAGGTTAGCGCTTTCATCGTAGATTGTATCATCACTTACCATCAGATGAGATAACAATCAAGCGCTAATGTGTCACCAATAGAATAACACTTACATTCTCATCAATAAAATATAATTTTTAATTTTGCCGATATTTCGACCCAGTTGCATGGATCGTGGTCACGACGATACTCCGGTCACGACGAAATTAAAAAAAAAAATTAAAAATCGCCATCGTGATATGTACCCGTTCAAATAGTCAATATGTTAATAAACCACGAAAATTTAAGTTTAAAACAATAAAATATAATTTAGTAATATTATAAATCTTTTAAAATAATGTAAAAACAATAGTTGTTCGTTAGAACCATCGTTTTGTAGTTAATCTTTCTATAATATAGTTAGGTATATTACAAAGTAACTCAAAAATATTAGAATCGTAGGGTTCACAAAACAATTTTTATTATTTTGTCGGTTCATCAGAATAGGCGTACGTGAGTCGGATGCAGACGAAAATCAACGGACGTTGTTCACTTTTTTCTATGCTGTTGTAGCGACTTAATAACGAAGTTTCGTTACAAAATTAACGTACTAATAAATATTAAACAACAGTCTCAACTAGAAGACCAAACTAAAAAGTATGAAATAATTATAATATTATGTGTTTAAGCTCACTATTATTAAGCTCACGCACATATGTGCTATTATTAAGCTCACGCACAAATTACCGACTTAACGTACTACGTTAACCTGGAGGCACTGGTAATGATAATAGGACAAAGTTATGAAATTATTGTTTTACCATAGATTTTTGAGAAATGTGCAAAATTTCAAATTAATACGATGTTTGCTCATAAATAGTGTTCAAAGCTTCCGTTACATACATAAATTGTGTTAAAAATAAAAACAAACATAATTGAAAAAACCGTAGATCTTAAAGTGTAATTATGGGATCTTTTTCATGTCCTCATCTATGGTTCGAAATAATTAGTAAAAAGTAACTTATGTTGTAGGATAACACAACAAGCATACTTTGTTTGTCGTTATAGCTAAATACAAAAGTATCTATATCTTCTATACAAACTCAATTATTCGTATATTCGTAACTATTCTTACGATCTTATCAAAATCGAAATAGTAGTTTCGGATATTATGTGCAACGAACAGACAAACAATAAGAGAAATTTGTATT
Organism: Elymnias hypermnestra; assembly: GCA_015832385.1. Classification (NCBI taxonomy): domain Eukaryota; kingdom Metazoa; phylum Arthropoda; class Insecta; order Lepidoptera; family Nymphalidae; genus Elymnias; species Elymnias hypermnestra. Next base: position 3,275,527 of record JACTOM010000934.1, on the reverse strand, counting down.
TATTAAAACGTTTAAAATTTATTTTATTACAAACGAAAATGTATATTTAAGTTATATGTATGATATATAACCCAAAAACGATCACTCACGTACTAATTCGCATCTTTGGCATTCAAGTTCGACCAAATCATTTAAAATAAAGTGTAAGTGGCACTTATTTCGCATGCAGTGCCAAACTTCATAGGTATTTAACATCATCCCTTACTTCCTTCTCATTTTCCACTCCAGGAGACTCTTATATGATTTTTAGTTTATTATATATTATTTATTATATATTTAAATTGTCTAGTATATATTAGTTGTTCATCCGCCCATCCCATATGAAATATATAACATCTTTCCATATTCATCGTATAACCACTACTTATTTACCCCTACACGTCTATCCCCTTTAAATTTTAAGTAATCATTTTATACAACAGCAAAGGCTGATACTGACGTTCCCGTCTCATTTATTTATTTATGTGTCATTTATTGTTAATTATTATTTATTTATCTTTCGCCGCTGAAAACCAGCGTTGGGCTAAATTGGGCCAACATTAGTAGCTGAGCGGTGCTCCCAAGTCGTTATCACATTTAACTATAATAAAATTTTATCTATAATGTATCTAGTATATTTGTCTATTGTATTGTGTATTTTTGTTTTGTTGTAGTTAAGTGTGACTGAATCGAATAAAAGGTTTTTTAATTGTTTAATTTAATTCGCTCATCACAAGATCTTCAAAGATATTCGCCCATTGACTTGTGATTCGGAATTTTAAAACCTAGACTAAAAACGTTTTATGTAACCACGTATTTGGTAACTACTCCATAACACCACTACTTTGTGTAAAAATACTAGCTGCAAACTTTGTATTGCCATATAATAACTATTATCGCTATTAAAAAGTAGGGGTTGATGATGGAAAGGTGAAAATTTAGGGTTGTATGTATTTTTGTATGATGTATTATAAAAAAGTAAAAACAAAAATACTTGGCAATTAAATAAATAAAAATATTCAGGGGTAGATCTTTAGATAGATCTCTTAACATTTAAGGGGTTGAAAATAGATTGTTGTCCGATTTTCCACCCTATCCGATATGTACCCTAAGATTCAGTTCAACTTCTAACACCGTGATACGAGAATTTTATATATTAGATACAGAGAAAACAAAGTCTTTTACACCTAATGACGCATTGTAATTACATATTGTCAAACAATTTGAGGAAAGTTACTCTACATTACATCTAAGGAACTTGACTTTAACAGTTCCTGTAACAAATCACTATTATATATGCACTAGAAATATCTAGTAAATCCTGTTTATTGGTTTAGATATGCATATCACGTATAACACGTAGTGCAAATTGTGCTTCATCGTATAATAATGTTCAGGCTTGATTACTTAATCCAAGAGACAATGACGTTGGTATCTAACGTAAATGTTCGACTCGTGAGGATTTAGGTGTGACCTACATTACACGATTGTATTGTTCCAGCAATGGATGCTCACTAGTTCAATAAGCTGAGTTTGGTAGAACTTACTAATGCCCTTAATGTCCCATCAGACAGCAGTAGGCAACAGTAATCTTAGCATATAAGCTATAAACATATAAGTTTTTAAAATACGTAACTAGTCTGAAATACAGACCTTATACACGTTACCAAGTAAAAATTATTGAATATTGTATATTGTAAGATTACTATAGTAAGTTACACATAATTTTTCTGTACGTATATCGAAAGAAATAAAGTAAGAAAGAAAAAGATCTGTATTCCGTATTGTTCAGATTAAAAAAAATACTAAATAAAATTACAATAAACTCACTTATTAAAAGGAAGCAACAAAATTTTATAAAAAGAAACAATCTTAAAAACTTGGCACAATGCAAAAATTGTGTATTAACTCTTCTTACACGACTGGAGCGATTTTGATGACATTTTTGAGTGTGTTCAAATGGACTTGTGACGGGCATGACATTACATAAAAATATATAGAATTTTTATACAGACATAGATATGTTTATGTGTACTTATTTTTATAGATAGAATACTCTTTATTTTACACCACAGACATGACACAAGTAACAGAGAAACAAATTTTGACAGTACAAATTACGCGACCTTATCGCTTATTAACTATTTCTACCAGGCAACCTTAGGGTTAGGGAGACTATATGAGGTAAATAGGGTAGGTAGTGTCCCCCAATATATAAAGACATACTTACAAATAGATATCATCGTCATTAAGTACATAAAGAGTGGTAATGATTCTGTACCCGCTTCTTGAATATATCCAATGATTTAGCTTCTCTTATTGTCAGAGGTAATACGTTTTTCTCTTCTATTTTTTATAAAATATTATTTTATCTTTTAAATTGGAATTCTGTGTTACTTTTAAAGTGGTGAGGAGCTCGAGTACATAGAGGGACTGAAGTAAGTTGTTGTGACATTAATATATAAGTCGGAGTACAATAGTATGTGCAAAGCTGGCTGTCTATCGGCGTGGCGCAGAGTCAATAATGACAATCCGGCGCGCGCCTCTCCAGTTCTCGGGTGACGGTCCACCAGAGCGGTCGACTATTGAAACTGTCGTGGTCCTAGCCATTATTGGTAATGTTTTTGTGTAAATTGTTATCGAGAATATTAAGTGATTGGACATTATAATCTGAGTTAATTAATAAAGTGTTTGATTGCATTACCCACCAAAGCCCACAGTATGAAGATTGAATTACGGATGCCAAACAATGATGTCGGCGGAAAACCCTACGCCCCTATGCTTTATGCTCCCTGTCTCTTATTCTCCGACATTTATAATATGTTTGATAAATTTTATATATAATTAAAAAAAAATATTAATTATAGATGAGTGAGGTCAATACATTTACAGACTCAACAATAAATTTACAATTGCAATCGATAAATTACAGATATCCTCATATTTTCAGGAGATTGTGAACTAGTAATTATTACTTATAATACTAATAGCTTATGTATTATTAATTTATGGAACATTTCTATTTTTACTAGGAAAAATATATTAAATAACGTAATTATTATAGCCGAGCAAATTATTATCATTAATGTTAGATTAAATAATTTTTAGTATAGCAGTTACGCTTTGACTGTAACTTTGTCGCGCCCTTAGACCATGAGTGCCGACTGTATCCCACCGTACGTCACATGGTCATGCGTGACGGATCAGTCTGATAGCTCTTCAATATCCACAAACAAAAGTGTACGACAGCGAAGTTTTTCACATTAATTATCTCTACAAACAACACCTGTGCAACTAAAAGCTGTAATTAGACATATTCAAATAGAAAGCAGCTGGAGAGTAGGTAACCTCTCTTTTTTATTTTTCCCTTATAAATGTACACCTTTACCAGAAGCCCGCATGAGTGACCAAATGCACGCAACAAAGGCTGAAAAAATACGAGCGTGGAAAAATTTGCACCTCCATTTGTCTAGTACAAGCGTACACGACTTTATCTGTGTAGCCATATTTCTCTTTATTGCTTAACTACTGAACGTTTCCATGTTATATCTATACATCTGGGTCTTGACAAATAGATCTTCGATCCTTTTCGTAACACTAGGGTTGCCTGGCAGATATGGCCGCCTTTTTATTCCCTATGATTAAGATATCGTATTTATTTCCTGTATTATTTTTAACTATAAAGTGTATTCTCTGCTGCCATTTCTCTGCTATCGATGATCTACTCAACATCCCATCCCCATTGATTTTGCCCCCATGAAAATAAAAAAGTTTAAAGTGTAGTCAATAAAGTTATTCGGTATATGATTAAAGTTTTTTTATCGGTATAGTTTAACAGTGGGCCTTCACTCCGTGCAATATTTTTGAAGTGAAACTTCCTTAGGCACATGAGAGCAATTTTTTAACGGATTAAACGCGTGATTAGCGTCACGAAGATGTGCAGCGTTTTTATGCTAATTTGTTTGAAGGTTGGGTAGTTTTAATATTTACAAATAACATGTGGCATTTTAATTTACCAATCGTCATGTAATTATTTAATAAAATTAAATTTATATAATTATATTAAAAGTTTTCATAAATTCTCTAGTCAGAATTGTAAAATCTAAAATTAAATTTAATTAATAATTTCAAACAAAAAATATTAACAAAAAACACGTGGCATTTTTTTAAATACAGCATTAAATTGAATTTTTTATCATGTTTTATCAAAGATGATAGCGCAAAGATACCTGCGTTCCTTTTGTGATTTTTAAGACGTCCGTTGATGTCGTCTGACTGCAAATGACAAGATTCGACGATTCAAGTGTGCTTTCATCATAGTCGAATAAAGACTTAAAGGGTTGTTTTTATTTGTATATATAATGTTCTATTTCTTTAAGGCCTAAAGAGGCGTATCACTTACATACTTAGGCCTCTGAAAGCTCTTAAGTACAATGCAGAGAAGCACGTTTAGACTTCATTTGATATATCGATTACACCAATCCACGAGCTGTCCACATAAATAGATGTACAATATTCAATATGGGTTACGTTAAATCTGAAAAAAATACTCGAATAAAAACTTGGTGTATGTTAAAAGCAATCGACAGATGTGAAAACTTCATTAAGGCGAGTTTACGATGTAATGATAATACGTTAATACGTTTTTTGTATATATTAGTTAAACTAATTAATACGTCAATAACAATCTTTAAATTCAATACACAATCATTGACGTATTTATCTTAACTTACTGCCTTAGTCGAGGATAAGCGACTTTACTCGAACGGGCGTTACATAGCCGAGCGGTTCAAGGCCTGTAGACAAGATGGCATTCTAAGTACGCTAATGCCACTAGAACGCTAATAAATTTACGGGAATGACATTTCATATCGACATTCCACGTGATCACAATGAACAAATTGTATATTACTAGTCGTTCGACGTAGCGTTATCGAACTTAGAATGTCGTTTTAACTAGGGGGGCAGGTCTGATTGATTATACACACAAAATAAAATACTCAGCGGTCTCACTAAAAAAAATGTGTACACAACTATGTGCTAATGTATAACGTTCCCCTTTCGTGCTGCAATGTGTACACTCAATGGGACCCGCATCTTTTCTTGAGTAAATAACAAGCGATCTCGACCGCTAACGACCTGACTGCACCAGTGGTGGATTCACCCTCAAAGTGAGGCTTGGGGGCCTTTGGGTATGTTAATAGGGTTGACAACTTTTCAAATTGAATCATTACAAAATATATTATTATGTATAAGTTTTATTTCAGTTTTTATTTGCGATCTATATATACTTCGCGTTTACAATCTGGCTATAGCAGTTATGTAACGAAATGTATGTCGAGCTCACTTCGGTTAATGAAATTTATAATACACTCAACTAAATTGAGCTACTTAGATATGAAATGCAAGTGAAACCATTGATGTAAGCTAGGGGCTTTGCTGTAGGGATTGGCTGTTTGGCTGCAGATCCTAGAGCCAAACTAACCCGACACTACACTGAAGACATCCCGGACGTCAGTCTGTACGAGATTAGTATGGCTCTCAAACAGATGAAGAACAGCAAGGCACCAGGTGATGACGGAATCACAGCAGAACTCCTGAAGGCGGGTGGAAAACCGGTACTCAAAGTCCTTCAGCGAATGTTCAATTCCGTCATCCTCGATGGCACAGTGCCGGAGGCATGGCATAGGAGCGTGGTGGTTCTGTTTTTCAAGAAAGGCGACAAGGCCTTATTGAAGAACTACAGACCTATCGCGCTGTTAAGTCATGTCTACAAACTGTTCTCGAGAGTCATTACGAATCGTCTCGTTCGCAGATTTGACGACTTCCAGCCTCCCGAACAAGCCGGTTTCCGAAAAGGCTTTAGTACCATAGACCACATCTTTACGCTGCGGCAGATTATACAGAAGACCGAAGAGTATAATCGGCCACTTTGCTTAGCGTTCGTGGACTATGAGAAAGCCTTCGATTCGGTGGAAACATGGGCCGTGTTGAGATCTTTACAGAGATGCCGAATTGACTACCGGTACATACACGTGTTGAAGTGCTTGTACGAAAACGCCACCATGTCAGTCCGTATACAGGACCAAAGCACAGCGTCTATCCAACTGCAACGTGGAGTGCGACAGGGAGATGTTATCTCCCCGAAGCTTTTCACTGCGGCGCTGGAAGACCTTTTTAAGCTTTTGGAGTGGAACGGACTGGGCATCAACATCAACGGCGAGTACATCACTCATCTACGGTTTGCCGATGACGTAGTCATTATGGCAGAGACTCTCGAAGATCTCAATACAATGCTCGATGACCTCAGCAGAGTTTCTCAACAGGTGGGCCTGAAAATGAACATGGATAAGACGAAAATTATGTCTAATATCCATGTACCGCCTCACCCAGTCATCGTTGAGAACTCAGCTCTCGAAATTGTTGACGAGTACACATACCTGGGACATATAGTCCAGCTAGGTAGGTCCAATTTCGAGAAGGAGGTCAACCGCCGAATCCAACTCGGTTGGGCAGCGTTCGGGAAACTACGCCAGATATTTTCGTCCGATAACCCTCAGTGCCTGAAGACCAAAGTCTTCGAACAGTGCGTGTTGCCAGTGATGACCTACGGTTCTGAGACGTGGTCGCTGACTATGGGCCTCATGCGGAAGCTCAGAGTCACTCAGCGTGCGATGGAGAGGGCTATGCTCGGAGTTTCTCTACGTGATCGAATTCGAAATGAAGAGATCCGTAGTAGAACCAAAGTCACCGACATAGCCCTACGAATCGCGAACCTGAAGTGGCAATGGGCGGGGCACATAGTCCGAAGGACCGATGGACGTTGGGGACCGAAAGTGCTGGAGTGGCGACCCCGCACCGGACGGCGCAGTGTAGGCAGACCCCCCACAAGGTGGACCGATGATATAAAGAGGGTCGCCGGTAGCCGTTGGAGCCAGGCGGCGCAAGATCGGGCCTTGTGGCGGTCATTACGTGAGACCTATGTCCAGCAGTGGACGTCCATCGGTTGAAGCGACGACGACGACGACGACGAAGCTAGGGGAGCCGTCAAATTAAACTTGGCAGCTTTATGCAACACCTTTCACTTCATCCTTTGTCCACGGCCGTATGTAATGCGACATGCGATAAATAGACGAAAAAAAACATGAAGTGATGAAGGAACAGTTTCTCTTTAAAATATCATTGGGGTATAAATACAGCATGAACAATAGGACTCGCGAGGAAAACCAATGTTAAGTCGGACTGTTAACTAGATTAAAAAGGATCTTGTGTATAAATCTATATCATAAGCCATCTGTTTAAAATATTTCAGCCAAATTTTTAAAACCGTTTTTGCGTGATTGAATAAAATACATAAAAACGTCCAAAGATCCATGCCATCACATTTAATGTGTCTTTAAAAGACCTACTCTCTCTGTGTATACGTATACGAATATAGCATGTTGTCAAGAGATACACGTTATTCTTAATGTATTTTTCTTTTGTTGAAATACACATCTCATTTGACTTAATTTGCCCAAGTGGGCGCATAGGTAATGTGGAATAAATGCTTTAGCACGATAAAAAATGTCTTGGGAAGAAGAGGATGAAAAATAATTTACTACCTATTTCCCAACATACCAAATGTCATAAATATCAGTAAAGCCGTTTTGGAGAAGTGTGATAACAAACACTATGACACTAGATTTTTATATAAAAGGTGCTAAGGTAAGTAACATCCAACTGCAGGGCACAGGTCAGGATTAGCATAAACTTCTTCAGTTTATTCGTATAAAAATATCTCCTTTAGTGTATGCATAATATCAAGACTAAGTGAAATCTTTTAATCTCGCCACTCTCCCGACAGGTAAGAAAACTTTTGCAATTGAAACTATTCCTTGAATTTCCAATTCCTTACTTCTGCGGTAGTGAATGTGAAAGAACACTATTTTACACCGAGCAATCACCTCTCCAATTTATATATAAAACACATAAATTGTCTTTATTTATGTCTGTTATAGACTTTCTAACCATTCAAACAATGTAATCACGGGTTTCATTACATATAATATAGATACATCACAACTCATTCCCATAGGGATAAGCAGATACCACGTCCTTCCACTTGCCACAATCCTTGCATATCTCCTTTGCTTCTTTCATCCTCATTAAACCTTTCATAAAAGTTCGCCGGTTTAGAGTACTTTTGTCCTGGCCCTTATTTAAAATGGCCTGGATATGGTCCAGGAACGTTCGCCTTGGTCCTGCATGCACAGCCCTTCTGGCCATTTGAGACACCCTCTGGCTATTCATAAAGGCGTACAGAGCACCATTTACCATATTCCCCCCATTCACTCTCCTTTTAATATCACTTTCACCTGATCCATTTTTTGTAAATTTAGATCCCAAATATACAAATTCTTTCACATTTTCCAATTGTTCCCCATCTATCAAATTATTGCAATTCATTATAAATTCATCTTTTCCAAAAAGCATAACTTTCGTTTTGTTTACATTCACTTTTATTCTTTCCCTTTTCAAAGCTTTATTCATAATATTTACCATCTCCTGTAGCGCATTAGCAGGTGATCCAAGTATTACTTTATCATCAGCTTAGAACAAACATTTGATGAGTAATTCATTCATTCTTAACCCATACATACTTAATAATGCAACGCTAGGTAAACTAACTATACTCGTAAACCCCTAACAACACTCTCATACTTATTATCAGATCTTCATAACTATTCCCGATTGATTTGACATTTAGTAAAGTAGCTCCTTTCGGAATGTATACAGCCAGTAAGTACAGACTTCCCAATATTCCCACGAGATCCAGATATATTCGAATGATATTGCGTAGACTTTCATTAGAAGACCGGTTTTATTTAATAGGCACTCATGTGGAGATGGTGTAGAATTTAGACCACTCGCTCACCGACTTCCTCACTTATTTACTAACCAGGTTTTCAACACAACTCGTGGTTAACATATAATGTAGCACAATCATTTCCTTCGCAATATAAAGGCTCACTGCCAATGGATTTTTCTATATACCCATGGCATCGTGAATCCCGCGGATGATATTACAGAAATTATGGTAATTTCACTTCTAAATTGTGAGTTTTGCAGCTTCAGTCACAATGATAGGTATGTATAGATACTTGCTTGGCTAACAGAGGTCCCAAATTCAATTTCCTATAGGGCAAATTCAGGAAATTGCATTTTCTAATGTCTAAGTCTTAATTGGATGGAGGCTTCCGCCGTGGTTAGTTACCACCCTACCAGTAAAGACGTACTATAAACCAAAATATTAGCGTTACGATACGATGCAGCCTAAAAACAATAAGATACCTCTTATGGTAATTTTCTTTAGATGGAAACCATAACAGGTAGAGTTACTTCTTGTGTCGTTAACGCGCTTCCATCTTAGATTGTATGATTACTTACCGTCAGGTGAGATAACAGTCAAGCGCTAATCTGTCAGCATTAAAAACCAAACAGGTTATGTCACCAAATTATCGGTACTGAGGACACAGTCCATTCATAGTACAAATATTTGTGCTGGTTTATATACAGTTATTAAGTGACATCATTAGGGGACTGCAAGAAATTATTTGCTGACACATGATAATATTTAACAATATAAGCTATTTTATTCGTGTATTTACTAAAGCGTGTTGTTCCTAAGACAATGGTCGGAAAAATAGCGAAAATATAATAAATATTACGAGTGAGTACACAGAACGCTGGAGTGGAGATTTTTTGTCAGCCTCGTTTTTTATGTAAATAAAATTGATTCAAATCCTTAAGATATATGCTATCGCTGACTTTTTTGGTCCTATGGCGCAATGGTGCGAGTACTCACTTGGCTAGCAGATCTCTCAGGTTTCCAGCAGATTAAGGAAATAGTAATTTCTTATTTGTCTAATTCTGGTCTGATGGGAGGCATCGGCCGTAGCTACCACCATACTAGCAAGCAAAAAGTTTGCGTTCCAGCATGATTTTGTGCGGAAACCGTAAAGGTAAATTTCCTCTTACCAGGTTTACGCGCTTACATTTTAGACATCATCATCACTTGCCATCAACTGAGATCAGAATTAAACGCTAACAACCAATCAGCAATAAAAAATACAAGTAAAACAAAGTAAGCCTTTTCAACATGAATAGGTACATGAACCCAAGTAAAATATATAGGCAGAGTGTACACTAAGTTAAAAACTATAGATGTACGAGTATACTTAAATTGCTATAAAAGTTTCAATATCTTCGCAAACACCAATACGTTTACATTAAAAATATTTTCACTCAATATTAAAAACATTAAAGATATTTGTTAATTTACTAGCTGTCCATTCCGGTGGAGGGGGGCCGCCAGGAGTCGAAATTTCGCTCCTCTGCTCTCGCTAAACTAAAGTCTTAAGTCGAGCTCATCCAAGAGTGCCAGAGCTGAATGCATTAATGGACACATGAACCCCGCCACCTTGATGATGAGGGTTCCGCTGGGTAGTGCTTAGCCTGTTACAGCCAACGAATTTCACACTTCTGGATAAAGAATTGTATTGAGCCGGGGTTCATAAAGCATTTCCCAGAGAAAAAAGCTGTCTCCCGCAATATCATCCGCGTAATTCTCGGCCCCTTGGGAATACTAATAAATCCGTTCTTACTGACTGTCTATATTGCGAAAGTAGTCATTTTGCTAAATTTCAAATTAATCGCGAATAATTCGGAAGATTTCGTAATGGGTAAGTTTCGCATTGTTATTACATTATGTAATATATTTTTTATATCTCTCTATCTAAACTAATGTTATAGAGAGCAAACATTTGTGTTTTTGCATCTAAGTAATTATGTATGTTTGTTACGTTTTCACACAACACAAAACACAAAAAGGATCAATTTAAAAACATTTTTCCCCATTAAATAAGCTGCATTTTCACTAAGCGACAAAGGTTTACTTTTTTTTAAAGTTAGGGATCCGTAAGAAAAACGTAATAATGTAACTCAAATCTGTTATCGCGTAGACTGGGAAAACTATTGATAATAGCACTAAAAATTGTTCTACAGAAGGTATTTAGTATTATAGAAGGCAATACCATTGGTCTAACTACTGTAGTTATACCACTATGACTACTTTTTTAATCTTGAAAGTTAATAGAAGTGCTGACAGTAATCAATCTATATTACTCATACCTCTGTATTAATCCTATTCCCAATTAAAGACCATTTTAATACCTGTAAAATATTTTTTTAATTATCATAATATCAATCTAAATAAAAAATATCAATCTAAAGAAAATAATGTATCCCAAGTCGAACTTCAGAGTGTCAAATGTGTATAGGGAAATTTTGAGACACTAAAGTATTACAAATAAATATCTTTCCTAATAAATATTATAAAAGAAAGTTTAGCATTTTCAATTTTTTTTTTTAGTTTTAACAATTTATTATAATCAAACTAAGAATTACTGGACTGATTTAGAAAATTCTTTCAATATCTATAGAGTATTTTTAAATTGACTAAAGTCGGACATTCTACGTAAATGATGTTACGAATTTGAAAATTTTTGGTAAGATATATGTGTATTCGTTGTAAATTAAAATCTGTATATTGATTATATTTGAATGAAAGTGTGTATCTAATCATTTGAAAGGAAGTAATTAAAAACTAAATAAAATACGAATTATGTTAACAAAAAGAAATATTGTCCGATTTAGTAGACTTTACACTGCCACCGGATCATTACCTAAGTGGGTGCAACCGCGGGGCATAGCTAGTAGTATACATACACCGTTTGAATGGTTTTAGTTGTAATTTGTGTTTATATTATTTATAAAAAATTGAATTCACTAAAATACACCTCGAATGTTTCACTTCATTCCTTTTTTTCATAATGTAAAACGCAGAAACATGGGACATAACTTAAACGTAAAGTAAACGAACCAAGTATAATTTAAGTAGAGATAAAGGAAACTGAACTTCAAATACCATTCTTTTCTTTATGAAAGTTTCAACCAACTGAGATTGCTTTATATGCGAGAAACTAAATCCTTTAAACTTTTTACCTCATAGGATTCAAGTTGGTAATGTAAATAATACGTTTTGTAGTAATCTAGCGACCCGCCCCGGTTTTGCTCGGGTAATAAAGCATATTACCTGTCCTCTGTCGTGAGATCGCATCAGCTTAATGCGCTGAAATTATTTTCGTATGCGTTATTTTATGCGATTACACCTAAGAAGTTTATTTAAACTATTTGGCAAGAAATATGTTTATAATGTGAATGAAGTGGTGAAGATAACGATCGTATTTAAATTCACAAGGAAATATAAACTTCTGAATAACGTTCTGATTATTGCATTGTACGAGACCATTTCTTTAAAGAAAATGAAATGGATATATGTAGTAAGTTAACTTCTAAATAGCGCTATCCAAAGAAGTAAGACTGACAGCCTTATGGGTCCAGTTGCCTCCGAACAGGGATATTTACTTTATTCTAACTTTATTTTTTTTTAATTTACTTTTTTATTGTATAACCATAAAGTATATACATTTATATTTGTGAGTTATCTTTTAAAATATAAGATTTAGCAAATTTTTTGTAGATATTTCAATTTATCCTACTATAGAATTTTTTGATATATCTCTAAGGGCAGCTTTTTAATTTGTCTGAGTCTGAAACCGTGGGAAGCATCGGCTGGTGCTAGTTACCACCCTAACAACAAAGACAAGCAAAAAAATTGCGACTCGATGTTGTGTAGAAACTACACTGTATCGTAACTTAGCATCAGGTGAGACTACAGTCAAGGGCTTATCTGTTACCAATTAAAACAACCTGTTACCAGGTAAACACGATATCATCTGAGAGTATATCATAACTTACCATCTCACGTCAAGTCTTATGAATTTATGTGTCTGTCTTTTTTTAGCGTTGTTTTTTCGTCACATCGACTTTTAAATGAAAACGAATAAGTTTTCACTTCAAAAGTCGGCGTTATAAAATATGAATATATTATCAATATAATATATTATCATTATTTCTGAACCAATTAAGTCTTTCTCAAAGTCAAAATTATAATATTCTTTATTCAACTGGGCTCAAAAAGCACTTTGGAATCATCAGTTCGTCCGTCGTTTGTCAGTTGGTAACAAATCTACCACCGGTTCAGAAAGTTGAATCCGCTGAAAAGAAATTGCCAAGAAACTCAACGGTTACTCTAATAATGATAGTTTTGTGTCTTACAAATAATATTTAAGCGATATAAATATAAAAAAATTTATCGCTTTAATAATCTTCTACATAATAATGTGGTTTTTAAAGAAGCATGTTTTTAACATATTTCTTAAAATTATGCGGAGGCAAATCTAAAGCTGACTGCGGTCTGATCTTATCAAAAATTTGTTTCCTCAACCCGACAAATGGTTTCTGAACCTTCTTCATTCTAAATTTGTTTTTATTTCTTGTATTAAATTTGTGTATTTCCCTTTTTTATTCAATATATATCGCAACGGTGCCTTTAGAATTGATGTTTCATTAAGTTTATCTCTTAGAGAAGCACGAGATTTTAATTAGTATAAGGCACGTGTTGGACTTTTTTGTAAAATAAATATGGTTTCAACATCCGCCGTCTTACCCCATAACAGTATGGCATAAGACAATGCTATGAAAATAAGCGAAATACACCATTTTGGGCAGTTTCAAAATCATCTATTACAGAAAATTCCTTAAGCAATTTTTAAGTTTATCACGACAGACGAGACGGAGGATATATAAGGAAGACTAGACTTATGATTCAATGAAATATTCATTAGATAATAAAAATAAATATTGAATAATAGTCGTCGTCGTCGTCGTCGTCACTTCAACCTTTGGACGTCCACTGCTGGACATAGGTCTCACGAAATGATGCCCACAAGACCCGATCTTGTGCCGCCTGGCTCCAGCGGCTACCGGCGATCCTCCTTATATCGTCGGTCCACCTTGTGGGGGGTCTTCCTACACTGCGTCGTCCAGTGCGGGGTCGCCATTCCAGCACTTTCCGACCCCAACGTCCATCGGTTCGTCGGACTATGTGCCCCGCCCATTGCCACTTCAGGTTCGCGATTCGTAGGGCTATGTCGGTGACTTGGAATAATAGTCAAACTTGGTAATTAAGTACAGTTGACACGTCAATTGTATATTATACTCTCTTAGTCTTGTTCATAAATTATGAACAGGAACAATTATATGAGCATTGCGTTTGTACCTATAATTATTTATTAAACTGACTCAATGCATCGCAAACAGTAACATTTACATAATTGGAAATGACGTTGGTCTACCGTTGCCGAGAAATGAGGTCGTACTTTCGCTTCAACGGTTAAAATAACCTTTAACTTATGAATAATTATTAATTATACATACATGTTTCTTAATAACTTTCCTATTTTTAACCGACTTCTAAATAGGGAGTTTCTCGACTCCACTACCTACTTAATGTTATTTCAAACTGGTTTCGTGGTGAATCAAGTTATATTTATTTTTTTACTTGATAGCTGATACTCTTATGTCGACCCAATTAAATTCTAATAAAATCAGGCCATTGCTTAATGAGTTAATCTTAATAATGTGAAATTAATTAACTATGACTATATTGTAACTGATAGTAGGTTATAGCCACTAGAATAAACAATATTTTTGCTTTCTTTGTTATTGTTTTGAAATGTATTTTTAACGTCGTTTTACTAAAAGGACTGCCTCATTGGTCTAGTCGTTAGCATGTTCGACTACAAACATGAGGTCCTGGGTTCTAGTCCCGTGTCGGGCCAATCCAAAAGTGGATATTGAGTTTTCTATTAAGATTTTCTCAATATTTGCCCGAAGTTGGGAAGTTGGCGGTGTGATCCACCCCCGTGCCTCGGAGAGCACGTTAAGCTGTCGGTCCTGCGCCCGATCTCTCTCTCCGGTTGTGTCGTATTACCGTCACATCGGACTATGAGAGTGAAGGAATAGAGAGTGCACTTGTGTACTATGCCTGCCAATCCGCAGTGGAGCAGCGTGGTGGGTTTATGCTCTAAAAACCCTCTCTCATATGAGTGAGGAGGCCTATGCCCAGCAGTGGGACGTTAATGGGCTGTTACTTTTGCTTACTTTACTAAAAATAAACTTGACTGCGCATCCGTTAGTCAGACGTCAGGTAGCTAAGCGAAGCGTTATTATCGATGACTCGAGGGCGGCCATTTTGACAGTTCACAGTGTTGTTCGAGACGGCGCCCGCGCACCACTCCTGTGAAGAATCGTTATGCACCTGACTGATAGTTAAATCTAGCGTTTTAATTAAATTGGTGTCGCGTTGAATTATACTGTACATTTTTCATTGGACTGTGTATTTCAATTATTAAACCCTATGCTGATTAAATAACTGTGATTGTAATAGGGACTTGTGATTTTTCTGCTCACGCCCACCTGCTTACATACCTGCGTTCTTACCCACACAAGATGAGTTCTGATGAATGCCTTCCTGCTCCTTCAAACTTTATACACAGTTGTGTATTATAACAATGTTTAGTTAATAATAGAAAATTGTTTATACATCGTAAATTGTTTCTTCTTTACGGTTGCTAAACTTTAAGGCGCATAATTATTAGATTAAATTTGTAACGACGTTCTTCTAAATTTTCCTTTCTACTTTACGTTATTCCATAAATTTTCCTTGATAAGATCTTTAAAATTTAAACAAAGCTTTCCTTGGGCACCTATTATCTTATATTCAAAGACATTACGAAAGCACTATTTACTGTATAAAGTGCAAATGTTATTTGTAGATAACACAAAACTTTTTCATTGTCATTTTGAGTGCCATATAATAATTTAAACTTTTACTTTTTAAGGGGAAACCCACTCGTGGTGCGCATCTACACTGTGAATAGAATATGTATAAGTAATTTTAAATCAATCAGACGAATAGAACCTGGAAGCCAAAATATTAAATCTTTAATATCTAAATTATCTAATATGTCAAATTTTCTTGAATATTATTTTTGATAAGAACGTATAACATTTTGGAATATTTAGAATAAACTTCGAAAATAAATGATGAACGCAATAAGGAGATAAAGGAATTGATTTTTAAACATTATAGCTATGTTAGTTTTCTTGGAACATTACTTGGTACAATATTTATATATAGAAACACTAAAATACTAAAATGAAAGTTACACATACTTTTATCCATTCAGGTAACGAGATGATATTTTCGACCCGGGATGAGTAAAAAATAGTAAAATAGTAAGTAAGCTACATTCAGTCAAAACGCCTTTTCAAGATAAATATGAAACATATAAAAGAGATATTTTGTAAAAGAAGATCGTTAAGATGATATTTTCCACGCCTTCCTTTTGACTGCGAAACTAGAAATGTAATTTAGGTCACGTGATATAAAAACGGACACTAATTCAATATTTTTATGATATTTTCATTTCATTTTATTTATAACAACCACTCGTGTCTTCTTACGCATTACATTTATTATTCGTTAGGACTACTATAAAGTAAAAAATAGGAATATGAGACCTGGAAAATGAATTCACACATTTCGGTGATATGTCAAGATAAACAAATAAGGTACAACTTGCAAATTCAAATGTGTTCTTTAAATTTTGTTTGGGTTAAATCGAAGTGCGTAGGAAATCTTTTGAACAGAACTTTTTGATCAGAACTTGAACAGAAGTAAGTTTCTATCTCGAGTTTAAAAAAGTTTAGATAGTTCTTTAGCATCTATAATTTTCCTACGCTGTGTTCAATAAATCAAAAGTAAAATATAAAATAATAATTCGAGTATATGAAAAGTGATATGCAGTGAACAATAAACTTGTTTAAATCATCAATAAAAAATGATTTCTGTTTTAATATATTTTTTCGTGAAATTTAAATTTAATTAATTCTACGGATCTCAGCCCGAATTAAAATTATTTCATTTTAATAAAAAATTCTTACAATTTATGTTATAAGTGCAAAATGACAATTATGATACTTAAAATTATGTAGGTATACTATATTTATAATTATATAAGTTAAAAGTTACATAAGTTAAAACAAATAAGTTCACGATACTATTATAGAAACGGATAAAAACACGAACATAATCACATTCCTATTTGTGTTGTTGACTATTTTCGTTACACTATTTTCAAAGTGTAAATACGGTGTAAAAAAACCTGTAAATCAATAGAAACGTATGGTTTATTGACACAGCAAATTGACGAGGGTATTTTGTTTCTAGGAAAATATTATATAAATTAGCTAAACATTTGCTTTTAATCCCGCAAGAACTATATTTGAATTATTTGATGTAAAACCACAATATTATATACTACCCGCGGTTTCACTCACGTATATATCGACGGCCTCGCTGGCGCAGTGGTGCGAGTATTCGCTTTGCTAGCGGAGGTCCCGGGTTCGATCCCCGGTAGGACGAATTTAGGAAATTGTATTTTCTAATTTGTCTGAGTCTGGACTGGTGGGAGGCTTCGGCCGTGGCTAGTTACCACCCTACCAGCAAAAACGTACCGCCAAACAAAGAGATTTGTGTTCCGGTACGATGCTGTGTAGAAACCGTAAGGGGTATATCGCCTCTTAACAGATTAGCGCGCTTCCATCTTAGACTGTATCATCACTTACCATCAGGTGAGATCACAGTCAAGCGCTAATCTGTCAGAAAAAAAAAAAAAAAAAAAAAATATATAAATCTCATGGCAGTGGAAACTCTGCTAAGTCAGACTATAGATTTATTTTCGTTAATATAAAAGTTTTATTTCACTTTGTTTTAATTACTTTCATTCGGATTATTAGATACACACTTACATTCATAATCAAATCAATATAAAGATTTTATTTTACGACGAATATATATCTAACCTAAAAATAAAAACAGTATAGGTATATCGGTGGGTTTCATTGGTATCCTTGGAATATAAGCTAACTCACCTGTCGCAGGCCCAGTTATAAGGGTCGCTACAATTTTCTTTAGATTGATATTTTTAAAACGTTATATCTTTTGAATGAAATGTCCGATATTAATAATTTAAAGTGTATTTTATAGGTACTGAAACGGTCGTTAATAAAATATAATTTATAAATTTACTAGGATAAGGATTTATACAGAGTTATGAATAATATGGTTTGATTGTTGTCGAAATTTTTGTTATCTTTTAAAATGTAAACAAGTAGTTATAGTGGCATAACTACAGTAGTTGAACATGTGGTATTTTTTTTTTGTAGATGTTAATATGCTCTATAATGCTGTAGATTTTTTTTTTGTTATATCATCAATATTTTCCACAGGCCACTCGATAGCAGATCTTATGTGACCAACTTTTTCACACCTTGGGTTACAGTAATGCATTTTTGTTACGGATTCCTATTTTGTATTTTTTTTTTTTTATTGCTGACAGATTAGCGCTTGGCTGTGATCTCACCTGATGGTAAGTGATGATACAGTCTAAGATGGAAGCGCGCTAATCTGTTAAGAGGCGATATACCCCTTACGGTTACTACACAGCATCGTACCGGAACACAAATCTCTTTGTTTGGCGGTACGTTTTTGCTGGTAGGGTGGTAACTAGCCACGGCCGAAGTCTCCCACCAGTCCAGACTCAGACAAATTAGAAAATACAATTTCCTAAATTCGTCCTACCGAGGATCGAACCCGGGACCTCCGCTAGCAAAGCGAATACTCGCACCACTGCGCCAGCGAGGCCGTCATATGTGTCATTGTATGGGAAAGTGATTTATTTTATGTCGCTCAGTAAAAACTCAGCTTGGTAATGGTGTAAAATTTTTTAAATTCAGTCCAGAAGTTTTTGTGTTTAAACGTTAGAAACATACATATATACTTACATACAAAAACACAAATGTTTCCTCTTTATATTATTGGTTAAAATAGTTTCGATAAATGAATACATTAACCTTTTGGGTGATGAACATACACCAGTAGGCATCTATATACAATTTATGTAGATGGTTACTTTTAGGAATTTAAAATTACCAAAGCTTTCTTGGAACTGATAGCCTTCGCTAATTGCAAAGCCATGTAGGATATGTGCCTTCCATGATATGCCGGAGTATAAAGCTAAGATTACGCTGACAATACAAAGTGTAATACATTAATCTGAGATAGATCCCGAGGTATGTGGGTTCTCTCACAATACGTACAATTTCCTCTCAATTGTAATGCTCAGTGACTTGATTTTGACTAGTGAGTAATAAATTAAGAAATCCTTAGCTCAATTGCGAGTTTTTTTAAACTTGTATTAGCTGAGGCGCTCATTTTAAGTCATTTAAAATATAGAAGTTGAGGGTAGATGTATAAAATTTCTCATATCAAAGAAATAATATAAAATAGTTGTTATTAAAATTAATAGAGCTTTTGGCGATCTCAAACACCGTGACAAAAGTTTTTGTAATATAGATATGTGTTCTAAATGCCTATATAGGTTAGGTACTACACCTTTTATACACCACCTACCCATTTCCGTAATAAATTTGTCTAACCCTAAGGTTGGCCTGGCAAAAATCGCTTCTTAGCGATAAGGCCACCTTTTTGTACCCTATGATTAAGTTATGTTATCTATTGTAAGTATTGTTTATGGTGTACAATAAAGTGTATTCTCTCTCTTATGTATTAAAGATTTCATTGAAACATAAACAAATAGCCTCTGTTCAAAATAGAAAATAATTGTATAGTAAACATTTTTTTTCGTAAATTTGTTTCATATTTATCCACTTCAGATTGAATATATATAGAGATTGAAAACGTCTGTTTGACAGACGTTTCCAATCTCTTTTCAATCGTTATAGGTCTGATTAGGTTTGATACGGGTTGAAAATGATCCTTTTATGTGTTTCTGGACGTCGTTTTGTGATACGAGAAAATATTGAAATATTTGTCGTCAAATTCTTGCCTCGAAGTTATTTTTTCACACTCGGTTAGCTTTAATGTGGCTTAAAGATACTTTTGATAGAAATACTTCAAAAGTTTATCACGTTGTTTGCGATCAAATAATTATCAATATCTGCCATCCCGCAGGGGGGGCACCGTGGTGGGTATATGCTCTAAAAATCCTTACACCTATAAATGAGGTAACCTGTGCCTTTACTGTTTTAATATACGATATGACTAAGTCGATAAATTATTTTTAAAAGTGGCAAATTTGAATACTCTGTTTTTGTTTTAATTTTTAATAATATTTAATATTATGTTTTAATTTAATTTTTAATTATGTATGAGTATATGTATGTTTATAATATATCTTAAGCTTGTATGTATGGTGACATATTCTTAACTTTTTTATATCTGTGTACCTACACCACATGTTTTATATAATTCTTCCACTTTCTGGGGTTCCTGGAAGAGATCTCTCCAAAGGGATAAGGTATCCTATGTATACTAACTTTAATTTCTTATTAATGTGACTTATTTTTTGGTCCGTAAAATAAATAAATATTTCACTCTATTGCCAATGAATTGAAAAGTAAACATTACTAGAAAAGGATATCATTCAAAATTTATAAAACTTACAGAAACAACGTTGACGTACATACATAAAATATCTATTCATTTGAATATATTGTGGAAGATTTCAATAATTTGGCAAGTAATACCATTTTCCAGATTCTTCGAAATTATATGTAGCATATGTTAACGTTACATATAAAACAACAGACTTCAGCGTAAAATTATAATATAATATTGATCTCTAACAACATCTAAAATATTAAAATCAAAGATATTCTTTAATTAGTGTCTGCCATACAAATGTTTAATATATTTTACTCTGTTACTTTTGCCCAAAAGATGGATATAAACGAACTTAAAAAACAACCAAAAGGGAACAACGGAATAATTATCTCTTTAGGATACATTTTAGGACATGAAAAGAATTAGATTTTGTACGATAAATAGCTGAAGGTATTGTAACTGTATCGACCTCACTCATCAATACTTAATATAATTTTTTTTTTTCATATATATAAAAATATACATAACCATACTCTCGCATCTGGCATAGTTTAAAGGCATCGCTGGAGTTTAATAAATATAAATATATTTGGCCATATACGATCGTCCAGCTAGTTAGAACCCATTAATATGTTGTATTCATAGTAATCCAAATCCTTTTAGAGCGTCAGA
Source organism: Elymnias hypermnestra (assembly GCA_015832385.1). Classification (NCBI taxonomy): domain Eukaryota; kingdom Metazoa; phylum Arthropoda; class Insecta; order Lepidoptera; family Nymphalidae; genus Elymnias; species Elymnias hypermnestra. The sequence continues at coordinate 3,254,400 of JACTOM010000934.1, read as the reverse complement.
GGTAAAGAGAATGTGAAATTTGATAATCTTAATATTATTTTATTATATCCATAAGGCATTACAAATAGTAATTTGAGGGAACATTAATTATATGTTAAATAATATCCATTGGATCAGTAGTTTTTGTTTTAATAAAATAAAACACAGTCATCTCACGGATGACTGTGGGATAATATTATAATGTATCATAATAGCCATCAAGGAAGGTCTATCAACAGACTTCTTTTCTATCGCATATAAAAATAAGCAGTAAGTGGAGTAACCACTTACCGCTGAAGGAATCCCTACCATGGGCACCCAGGTACCTTCTAATACTATAATATGAATAAGGTACCAGAGTGATCCAAAGACTGGCTCCACACCCGCCAGGGATAATGAACTCCGACCCGTGCTATGAGTTCCCCTCCCTGGATAGGGATTCCTGTTTATAGTGCGCCTGCGGCGTATGATCTTTCGATGGTTGTGTCATCGGGACTAAAGCCCGGATATGTTTTGTCAATATGTAGAGACAAGTCTCTAAGGTATATTCAAACGAGGATCGAAATCCATATATTTTGTTAGCCGAAGCTGTGATGAGGCATTAGCCATGTTTGTAATGCGCAAAGCGCGATTTCGTTATAATGGGATATATAAATCACCAATGCATCTTGTCAGATCAATTACACAGATCAGGAGTATCTGGCAGGCGGACCACACCGCATATATTACACATGTTTTAAGTCCAGTGTTAGACTAGATCGATGTATGTATCCCCACCTCGGTGGGATTCGTGGTATAATAATAATAATCACATATTTTAAGTCTTGTGATCGACTGCATAGATGTATAATATGTCACCACCTCGGTGGGAATGTTGTATAATAATATAATATGTCGTTGATCCACATATGCTAGGCCTCACACCCACACAGAGTGTCCAGTCGCTGAGCTCTCAACCCAACAAAAGCATTGGTTCATTATATATTCGTGGCAAGCCACTGAAAGCAAAGGGATATGCAGGCCACACTGTCTATAAGCTAGCCCGCAGCCTTGATAATAAAGGCCCGACCAGCGGCCCTATATCTATGACATGCTACAATGTCATTTTTATTACATTTAATAGTAAGCTAAGAGATTGTCCCTAACAGGCGAACACTTCACATGTGAGCAAGCCCACAAGATCAGTGTTCATTTGTCCATCACTGCTACGCAGAAGCTAACGCAACGCCTAGCAACATTCGGTCATGGCTCTAGCACTACCGATTAACGATGACGACGCTTATAGCGCCGGATCATCAATCAGTAACATTTCAGAAACCACATTGTACTAGCACTACTCTAGAGTCCTAGGCGTCCAAAGTTATGCGAGGCTCACTGCCATAGCCGAGGCTACAACAGGCCTGAAACACAACCCGTATCACCCAAAACAACTACAGTAACTTTGATTGTCTGCCGTCAAGGTGGAGCGAGGCTCGCTGTAACACAATGGCCACAGGCCTGAAACCCCGCCCTAACGACGAACAGCCTGGGGAAGCCCTTGAGCGAGGCTCGCTATAAAGATCGAAATCAATACAGGCCTGAAACCCAAGACGACCCCAGTACGCACCAAAGTAATATTCAGTACGATGTCTTACACTACTTCATGGAGTCACCTCCATAAAGTATCATTTAAGACACCATAATAAGCTGGAGTCGAACCCCAACCTCTCCTAGTGAAAGGTAGGATCGCAACACCAACTGTAGGCATGCCGAAGCACGCTCGTTCGAAATAGTCAAGATAAACTCAACTAATATGTGTATCGCCCCAGTAGTAATGTATGACATTTATTATTTTATTTATAATATTTAATTATAATTTAAATATTGTTTTAATATTTAAATTCGGTCCCTCTATTCGCTAGGCGCATAATCTCATACAATACATGCAGTCATACATTCGCGACATCTCCGTGCCGCGTCGCTTCGCGCCGCTCACCACTCCCTATATATGCGCGGAGGCTGTCGTGACGATCCGCGCGGTTCAATACACGAACGCGCCCCGTCTATACGTGAATCCGACTTTAATGATATTTTGTAATTATTTGTTGAATTTATCTTCTTAATATATTAATTTTATTTTGTGATTAATAAATAATATATTTTTATACTCTTTTTTATAATATGTGTGAAAGTATGAAAAATCCATAAATATAATTATTTACGTACGGACGAGTCCGTTACAGTATGTATTTTAGACATTGTTCTTTCCTAAGTTAGCTGATGTGAATAAATTATACGTGTAATACATCTTCAAGCCACCTACACGAAATGAAAACTTGAAAAGTCTTTTTCAAAACTTCACCATTTTGTATAATTTAGACTTATACTTACATTATATTCTACCTGCTTCCAGCGATGTGAACTGCGTAGTTGCCAATCCCGCCAATATGAGGAAATTCAGTTCGAATTGTCAATGTAAACTATTAGAATTATGAACAAAATGATATAAAGAATATCGCCGTTCCCGACGAATACTATGGTAATTGCTATTACGATAGAATCGGGGAATATTTACATACCCTATTACAACATTGAGATTTTCTTTATGGTCGGGCGATGAACCCTTTTGGATTTATCCATTCAATAACGATCTTTGGGTTTTGTTTCGACGACTAACATAAGTGAAAAATTTATACAGCACAAAACCTATTATCAAATATCAAACGTCAACACTTTAGAGTAAGGCGGTTATCTATATATATAAATTCCACCCGCAAGAGGGATTGTGGGGGTGTTAACTATTGACTCAGCAAGATATCTCTTGAGCATAAGGCGTACAGACTTGAAATTTTGTAAGAATGTTCCTTTTGCCCAGTAGAGCTCAGTTATGAACGGACTTTACGAAATTACCCACCAGCAAGGGGGGTTACGGGGGTGTTATACGTATGTTTCTTATTGGTAACACAATATGCCTAAATTAATGTAAATGCTACCCAAAAATCATTCCTCGCCGACGAAGTCGCGGGTTCAGCTAGTTACCTATAAATAATCATCTAATAAGCATGTAATTTATGTTTACCGTAATATTAAAGTCAGTTCTATCATCGAATACGATTACAATGTCATTTTACGTATACAAAGTATATCATATTTACCATGAAACAATATCATAATGAACCATTACTATAGCAACACCGATTTGTGATTACAGTCGAACACTATCGTAAAGTTAGTTTGCGTTAACATTTTCAATAGCTTATTTCAGTAATGGCCATTTTCACAATTTTCTTACTGATAAAGAAAATTTATAATAAAAATTTATTAAAAATCTAGTGCAAAACAATATTCCCAATTTTTGATTAAAGAATTTTATTTTAGTCTTGATAGTTAGTAGTAGCAAAAATATCATTTTCCTATTACGATTTTGTTCTATATCTATCTTCTATACATATATGATATATTATTTAATAATGAGCATAAAGTTTAGTAAACAGCGTTTTTACTTCATTAATAATGTGAAATTAAATAGTAGACCTATATAATTAATATTTTATTAGGTTAGCCGTATATATATTAGGTATATATTCAATTCCTGCAATTTTTATTAAAAGGGTGTACGAATCCTTAATCTTCACGTCTAATTTAACTTCAAGAATAGTATAAATTGATTGGGATACCGCAAGATATTGTATATAACAACAAAGTTGTAATAACAACCGAGTATTGTATATAACAAACAACCCTCACACGTTTAGAATGCTTGGGTCAAGTACACTGGACCACTGGGAGTAATAAATTGAACCTGCCAGTAATTCTACATTCTACATCTAATATAATAAATGTATTTTGTATATTTACATAAATATTTATCGTGTTTCAGACTTTTTATTTTAGTATTTGAAAATAACGATTCTCGAGACGGGCTGTGCATTATTATGTGGGTATTGAATGCGACTGACCCGTCACTCTCAGCTATATAACGCTTATTCGTATAACGTCAGCTTTCGTCGACTAGAAGAAAAGAAGTATAGCCAACGCCTCACTGCTATACTTGCTCGATGACAGTTATATCAAAATTTAGCAGAGTTACACGCGTAATTGGGAATGCTTCTTTATATTTTGTATACGTTTCTATAATAAACTCTCAGAAGACGTTCAGACTGAAAAATCTTAGTATAATTTGAAAAATTACTTAGACGATAAAAACGCATGAGAGTCAATAAATTGATCTAATTTAAATCTATATATAATATTGTAATCATGATGATAATCGACTGCGTCTGATGTGGACGCGAAGGAACCTTTATATCTTCAGATTTTAAGGCGTTTTTTAATAACATCAACAGTCGTACATTAAAATTTGTGTGTGGGAAAAAGAAATTATACTTGACGATTCAAACGTGCTGTGAAGGCCTATTTGAATAAAGATATTTTAAATTTGAAAATTGAAATTAACATCAGCTATTTGCTAAATCCAGCCATAACGGGTTCGGCCATTTTCGTTTTAAAAAGAAATTTCAAAGATAACCACATATATTTTCTAAAAAATTTAGTAAATTAAATATACACATACATAAGAGGAAATGACAAACAAAATAACTGCCTCATTGGTCTAGAGGTCAGCATGTTTGACTACAGACATGAGGTCTGTCACACATTAACAGAAGTTGCGGTTGTAATCCACTCCCATGCCTCGGAGAGAACGTTAAGCCGTCGGTCCTGCGCCTGATCTCTCTCCAGTCGATTCGGATTCCCGTCACATCGGACTATGAGAGTGAAGAAATAGAGAGTGCACTTGTATACTATGCCTACCAACCTCTCTTCTATGAGTGAAGAGGCTTGTGTCCAGCAGTGGAACGTTAATGGGCTGCTACTTACCTTTACCTTACCAAATAATAAACCATATCTAAATTGCTGTTCATAAGATGTGTTCCTAAAATGCTGGCAGCATTACCTTTTTGGATACCTTAGTTGATACCTTGTCGAAGGTGAGCGGTAGTTTATAAAGTAATATATTTTTATTTTACCTACCAATAATAAAAATTGTTTTGAAAAGAAGTATTTTCTAATTTTTAGCAGTCATACCCAAGAATTAAGCGAAAGTTTTAAATTGCAAACATAGACTTATACAATACATAACGTATTTCGTATCGTAATATTGCCGTGATGAAGTTTTCACTTTATTCCAGCGGTTTTAAGTACACATCAAATTTTTTGTTAGAGGGAAGGCTTACACTGTATTCTCGTTCGCATTTCCGTTGAATTTCCTGAAGTCATAGAAGGATTATGAGGACACATAAATGACAGCCTACTGCGCAAGCTATAAAACCACTTGATCTTTTATATCAATGACACATGGAAATTTTTATGGGTTTACACTTCTATATATTTGAATAAGGCCGTATGTCTTTATGCCATGCGATCACTCGTTTGTGGGTTGTAAACTAATATGACTAATTTTTATGGATGACGGTGTAGTCTCTGCTGCCATTTCTCTGTCATCGATGATCTACTCCCCATCCCATCCCCATTGATTTTGCCTCCATGAAAATAAAAAGTTACAGTGGGCTTTCACGCCGTGCATTATTTTTGAAGTGAAAATTCTTTAGGCAAATTTTTATTCGTGTGATCAGCGTTACAAAGATGTGCAGCGATTTTTATGTTAATTCGTTTGAAGGTTAGGTAGTTTTAATATTCACAAATAACACGTGGCACTTTAATTAGGCAATCGTCATTTAATAATTTAATATACTATTTTCCATAAAATATAAAATAAAAATATTTTATAATTTCATCTTTTCTAAATTCAAAATCAAAAATTTAACTTATAATTTCTAATATAACATAAACACGTGGCATTTTTATTTGCAATTCGTCATTTGACATTTCAATAAATTATTTGTATTAATTTTTGACAATTTTAAAATCTTAATAACAATTATTTCCATGAAATTCCTAACATACCTTCCTTTTTCCCTCCCTCTAAGTTTCAGAAATCTAAAGTTTTAATTTTATATAAATATAAACAAGACTTAAAAAGAGTTTGCCAAATATGTTTCACTTCTGACACATGTTATTTATACGAGCTTTTAATTTTGTTTGAAGTCAGGAGAAGGTTCTTCTGAAAGAAAATATTAAGTAAGTCGCGTAGAACATCAGACATTTTAAGTAAATTTAAACACTTACTTGAGGTGATTGTCAGAGACTAACAGAACGTGCGCTGCACATAAATAATTAACACATTTCCAGATGTATTTTAAATTGTTTGTGGCATGTCGCCTTTACAGAATGCGAACAAAACTATTACATATAATAAATAGAAAATCATAGGAAGAATGAGCTGATAAGATTATAATAATGAAATAGACATTGTTTCATGAATAATAATTTTGTTTCTAATTACACCAATTCGTATTCAAATTTAATAATTAAGACAAAACAAATTCTGTCGAATCTGCTAATAAATATATAAATAGGTGGAATATACTTTACTGCACACCACAAATATGAAACTAGAAATACAAAATTAAGCTTACAAGCACAGTACAAAGAGGCGAATTTATTTTACAGTCGATTTATCCCAGGCAACTTTAGAATTAGGGAGATTTGAATAGCTATAAAGGGTAAGTTTTTACTTATGTATATATGTTTATATATTTATTATATATACGAGCGTATGTTTATATAACATACAAATCAAATATACAAATCCTTAAATGATATATGATTTAGATTATAAGATAAAAATATTTAGATTTGATTCCAGTTGCACATGGACTTTCAATATCACACAATGTATGTTATAAAAAATACATTTTAAAGTGTAACTATTGATTTAATAGTTCCCAACAGACAAATTATTAACAATACAAGAGCTACAAGGCAATAATGTGAAGATAGTATGTGATCAGGAGATCTATAAAATAATCGCGATTTAACATAGGAATACTTTCACGAGGTAACTATGTATGGATTTCCTCATGGAATGGTGACACCGCGAGGGGAAAACTACTTAAACAATTGAATTAAAACGAAGATTTTTCTTAATAACCAATGTAAAATTCATTATGTATATAACAAAAGCCACGATGAGTGGTGAGAAAAGCCGTGGAAGCACCATTAAGTTTTTCTATATAAAAATTAAAGTTACGTGCTTGATTCTTACGTACTATTCAATTCAACATAGCTCTTTTCGATGAAGGAAAATATTGTGAAGAAACGTTCATAGTCCGGGAGTAATTCTGGGGTATCTGTAGCCTGCCAAACCGCAATTGAGCAACGTAGTGTGTCAATGCTCTAAAGGCTTGTGCCCAACAGTGGAGTGTTAATAAGCTGCTACTAACCTTATACAATTCTTTTGTGTCAATAATATTATGAACAATCTAAATATTGAGGTTGTAAATAGTCAAAATAACTTGAATTGTCACATGATGAGTTCACCATTTTGTGCCCGATATCATATCCCGCCATCTTGGCATCGCCGCCGTAAACACATACGATACGTGAATATTTTAAAGTTGAAATAAAATCTAAAATTATAATTTTTAAAAAGTTTTGAGACTAAAGCTTCAATTTATGACATCGTATGTCCATTTTTAGGACACATTCAGGTTTAGTAAAATTTTTGTTTGCAGAAAAATCGGTGATTTTCGCTCGCACCGCTGAATTTAATATGCGGATGACCGTTGTGTCGGTTTGATTTATGAAGCGTGTCCATTTTAAATAATGACAACGAATTTCGATACATTTACAAATTACTTTGTTGCATTGTGTATGTGTTGGTGCACACACATGTGTTACCCTCTGATTATACATCATTTCGAGATTATTTCTTTTTTAAATACCTCTTAATATTTCTCTTCTTTTTCAATCTATCTTACTGCTGAAAATTGGCAAAAAGAGTATGACTCCTGCGATTCCGAATCTATTATGGATGTATATCTAAAAAAATGTTTATTATTTATATAAAATACTATATTTTTTAAATATATTTACACTGATTAGTGGCGTTGCCTGAGTACTTCCCAATCCTGGGAAAATACAGAAGAATACAGAAGAGTTATATATGTATATAAACATGAACAGCTAAGCTCTTCATTGTTATAAAATCCTTTCGGTATATTTAATTGTCAAATTAAAGTAACTTCATTTCCACAAATCTTATTTGATTATAATTATTGAAAAAATTCGTAAAAGTAAATAAACCATATAGAAATAGTTATTGTATAATGACGTTTCTTGCTGCTCTGTCTTTTTTTTTCGTTTTACTGGATTTAGACCGATAGGTTTCATTTTGATTTAGAATCAAAAAATACTTTAGGTTCTGCTGTCAATATCTATATCAAAATATCATTTATTCAAGTGGACTCAAAAATAACTTTTGCCTGCCAACTCTACAAATATACCATCGTTCGGAAAGATGATTCCGCTGAAAATAAACTGACAAGTAGTCACTATAAAAATTCTAATAGTACTCGTATATATACTAATATGATATTGTAATGATGATGATAACAAAAGAAAATACCCGACTGAGTTTGTTGAGGTTTCTTCTCGGATCAGGGCGCGAAGGAACCCTCGTAACTTTAGATTTTAAGTCGTTCTTCAGTACCATCATCAGACGTATTTTAGAATCAGTGTGGAAAACAAAATATATTATTTGACGATTCAAAAGTGTTGTAATATGCCTACTTATATAAAGATATTTTGATTTTTGTATATTTTTTGAAATGGATTAAAGCATAGGTATTGTAATGATATATTCTGATGCTTTTAAAACCATTTAACTTGAATATCCTTTACATAGACGTCGGGCTCGTCGTATCGTAGGTTTATTGCTATACTAAAAATTCATGGGGGTGAATGCCGACACTGGACCAAAACTGAATGAATCCATTCTCACCTACTTATGCAAACAACACGAGTTAATGTAAAATCATACGAAAGATTACTCGAATAAATGAGGCACAAACACGCCAATAAAAATAAATGGATGTTTGTATATATGTGAATTTTGTTACAAAAGTACACCCATAGAATTACATATTACTTCACAGACAGTAATTGTAATTGTTGTTTTCAAATATACAACTACACCAAATAGCTACATTATTAAGGTGGTGTCATTACAGTTTATAAAATACCTAATAACTTGCTGACACTAATTATTAATACTGTATTTTCAAATTTTATTACTTAATAATTATTTTTGTCATAAACTCCTGACGGAGTGGTCGAGGTGATGGATGGTCATTCTTGTGCAGTGTGTTAAAGTCAAGGATCGCTATTTAATAATATTTGTTATGAGAAATTGTTCAGCTCTTTTTTATATTCATATATTACGTACCTAATGACAAGGATGATAAAAACGCGAGCGGCAATGCCATACTTTCGTCACGTGGTACACCCAAACACACACACACACATCTTTGCATGATGTTTTGGTAAAATATTAAAATTATATATTATACACGAATTTTTAATAATTAAGTAATTAATTTGCAAGTTAAAAATATAGAATTTTTAATTTAGTTACATTGAGTCATAAAACCTTACAGTTAATCTGAGTATCTCAAAGATCGTAAGAAAGAGTATCTAAAAGGTGTCTCAAAGGGCTAGACTGGCAGTGCATGCTGGAGTGTTGGTGCCAACACTTATGTATGGTAGTGAAAGTTGGGTATGGCAGAAGAATCACAAAAGTAAAATAAATGCGGTAGAGATGAGAGCGTTGAGAAGCATGAGTGGATTAAAACTGAGTGACAGAGTGAGAAATAGTGTGATAAGAGAACGTTGTGGTATAAAAGAAGACGTAGTGACTAAAATTGAAAAAGGTATGCTTAGATGGTTTGGGCATGTAGAGAGAATGAATGAAAGGAGACTGACAAAAAGGATTTATGAGTCAAGAGTGAATGCGAAAGTTGGAAGGGGAAGACCGAGGCGAACGTTCCTGGACCAAATCCAGGACATTTTAAATAACGGCCAGGTCAAGAGTACTCTAAACCGACGAACTTGTATGAAAGGTTTAATGAGATTGAAAGAAGCGAAGGAGATATGCAAGGATCGTGGCAAGTGGAAGGATGTTGTCTCTGCCTACCCCTATGGGAATGAGGCGTGATGCTATGTATGTATGTATGTAATCTGAGTAGAGCGAGTCCTCCTAATATAGGTTTTCTGTTAAACCTACAAAGAGGTATCCGTCTATGATTGATGATGAAATGAAATGTAATAAATTTAAATGTGATAATAATGTGGTGCGTATACAATTATTCATCAGATCGCGAGCGAAAATTCGATAAAAATGTATGTATTTCGGAGAGCGGTAGTCTGTGGAACGCTGACGCCATCTTGTGTATCGGCGTAGGGCAGAGTCAATGGTGACTATCCGGCGAGCGTCTCTCGGCCTTTCTCGGGTGACGGTTCGCCAGAGCGGTCGATTATTGAAACTGTCGCGTTCCTAGCTATTGTTATTAATGATTTTATGTAAATTGATATCGGGAACATTAAGTGATTGGACATTATAATCTGAGTCAATTAATAAAGTGTTTAATTGCACCAACATTACCCATCAACGCCCACAATATGGAAATTATGGATGCCACTAATGACGATGTCGGCGGAGAACCCTACGCCCCTATGCTTTATGCTTCTTTCCTTCTCTCTTATTCTCCGACATGTAATAATTTTTAAAATAACATGAAATAAAATTAGATGTAGAATCATTAGGTTGCTACGACTAGGTAACGAAGCAACAAGGTGTTTAGTCATTTATTTATGACAATTTTCATACACAAACTATGTTATAGCCAAAAAATAAGTTTAGATATGCAATCAAAATCTGCGAAACTCAATAAAATATTTTAAGTAAATTAAAAAAAATAAGTTCTAATGAATCGTAAGAAGAATTATGTGATGAAACAAATTTTGATGTACAAAATGCAGATGCTCAAAAAGCCAAACAGATATTTTGACTTATAAAACATCGACATGCGCACTAAATTAAGCATTTATTTAATCGGAAAGCAATGTGGCACTTTCGTCATAAAATAGCGCAAAAAGAACGAACTTTCGATACAAGTATTATGAAAAAGTTATCAATATACCTTCCTATGTAATGAGTTTTCCACTAATTTTGCTAACATTAACGAATAACATGAATCCAATGTCATTAAGTGAACTGCTTATTAAATCGGTGACCTATTGTCAGTCAAACACAGCTGCATAAGACATGACATTATAAATCCATGAAACAAAATAAAAATATCTTATGTAACAAAAGAATTTATTGAAAATAATCGTATTTTTATTCTGGGCATCGACCGTCCAGAGAAATTCACTATCCAAATGCGTACATTTATCGTCTCTCAAGAGGTTCGCGGTGATTCCGAAGTTTCCTCTACGCGTGAATTTTTTAATATTATAGCAGCTATTTGTGTAAACAAGGAGAATATTTTATAACTTTCCCTTTGAGTACATCAAAGTAATGTAGCATTAGTAAATGTACGTGTTTACCAAGTTGGAGTTGCTTTTTCCATTTTCATTTCTTCACTTCACTAAAAAAAATTTTTACTAGTAGATTTACGCATATGAGTCTAACACTCACATTATTTTTAAACTTCATTAATTTCTTTACCTTATAAATGGCTTCCATTATGAAATTTTGAAATTTGTTTTGCTCTCGCTGAACTGTGCTTTAAAGAGCAACGGGTGTACAAAATAGCACTTCTTGGCTTACGTGGAATGATATATTACATGTATCCACAAGCGCTGTAAGTCTTTATATGAAGCATTTCTGTTTCGGCCAAGAAATTTGTTTACATTGTGAAGAACGTTGTGATATAAAAGAAGATGTAGTGACTAAAATTGAGAAAGGTATGCTTGGTTGGTAAAGGTAAGATGGTTTGGGCACGTAGAGAGAATGAATGAAAGGAGACTGACACAAAGATGTTGGAAGGGGAAGACCAAGGCGAACGTTCCTGGACCAAATCCTGGACATTTAAGGGGTCTGCCTCATTGGTATGGTAGTGGTTAACATGTTCGACTATAGACATGTCAGGGTTCGAATCCCGGGTCGGGCCAATTTAAAATCAATATTGAGTTCTCTATTAAGATTTCCTGAATATTTGCCCGAAGTTGGGAAAAATTTAGCGGTGAGTTTCACCCCCGTGCCTCGGAGTGCACGTTAAGCCATCGGTCCTGCGTATGAAACTTATATAACTTGTATGAAAGGTTTAACAAGCAAGAAGCGAAAGAGATATGCAAGGATCGCGGCAAGTGCAAGGACGTTGTCTCTGCCTACCCTTATGGGAATGAAGCGTGATGCTATGTATGTATGTATGTTTAGAAAGAAACCGTACGTACATTATAATAAATCGTATAGAGTTGAAACTCCATGTATATCTCCATTTTTTATCTAATATCATACAAGGTAGTTTAACTTCTTAAGTTACTCTCATTACCATATTTACCAATTATTTTATAAGAAGCCCTTTTTTATATAGCAAAATAATGATTGTGTTTTTTGGTCGCAAAATAATACATGTTTTCAATATATCTAATATCAATTTGTTAAACGTTTTACACAAAATACAAGTCTCATTTACAACATCACAATAGTGTAGAGTTTAGTATTTGGTAAGTTAAATACTAATTTAGTTCGTTAAAAGCAACCTTGTCATTGCATAGTTACATTTAAAGCTGTTACATTGCATAAAAATATGCATACGTAAAGAAAACTGGATACAGTTCACAGTTCGTTAAGGTCAAAGTGAGACTTGACACTATTACAGCGTGCCATTAGTGTGATGCACTATTTGAAGTAAAGAGGTCGACAAGTTACATCTTATAGCAGAAAAGTAAATCGAAATTTCACACATTTTGATCACTCAATGAAAAACATCTACGACGAAATCTGTTCGTTTCCATATATATCAATATTCTTTATAGCTATCGTTCAAGATGAAGACGCATCATCCGTTAGCTCCCGATTCCGTAAGAATACAGAAAAAAACTGACTACCTCATTGATCTAGTGGTTAGCATGGTCGACTACAGACATGAGGTCCTGGGTTCGAGTCCTGGGTCGAGCCAATTCAAAAACAGATATTGAGTTTTCTATTATGATCTCAATATTTGTCCGAAGTTGAGAAGTTAGCGGCGAGCTCCACCCCCGTGCCTCGGAAAGCACGTTTAGACCGGAGAAAGATCAGGCGCAGGACCGACGTCCTGCGCCTGATCTTTCTCCGGTCGTGTCGGATTGCCGTCACGTCGGACTACGAGAGTGAAGGAATAGAGAGTACGATTGTCTACTATGCCTGCCAATCCGCAGTGGAGCAGCTTGGTGGGTCTATGCTCTAAAAACCCTCTCTCATATGAGTGAGGAGGCCTTGCCCAGCAGTGGGACGCTAATGGGCTGCTATTTACCTTACCTTTTACAGAAAAAAAGAAGCAATGGCTAATTTTTAAGAGGATCTTTAATAATTATTTTCATTCCAAAACCGAATTATTTTATCATTGATGGGTTTTTAAAGATATTTGCTTTTATATTCTGACATAAGTACCACGCTTTTATTATAATAATAAGTTTCCTGAGCAGTGCATTTAAGCTCAAATCCTAGTCTTTAACGGAAACTTATTTCTATACGATTAATTTACTCCTAATTTATGTTTAAAAAAAACATTAACCCCCAATAATCAAAATATCTAAGAAATATTTATTGCATTTCAACAAATTTGGTTATCATAACAACAATCAAAAATTATATATAGCACAGGCACAGCACAAAAATCTATTGATACAAAAGGAAGTAAAAGGCAAAAGATTTGGTTTTAAATTTTCTGTACATTTTATTAGAAGCAATACTTGTTTCGAAAATAATACCTCCTACTCAAAATAATATTGAGATATTTTACTAAATCGATGTCATTGAACTGTTCCCTTAAATAACATCAATGACCTCTCGTCTAGATAACAAATTAAAAAAAAGTGCCATTGTTTGATTTGATATAAGCCTTCTCAGACAAAATGTCAACTTTGGCAAGCTGCCCGTATTTTGAAAAGTTGTGCGTCCACAGCATTTAAAGTTCTCATGGAATTTTTCACACAAACTGATTTTTTTCATTCTTTTATTGAAGTAAATAACCATATATTTCACCTTATGTTCGGTGACCTCTATTGCCACATTGCAAAATCGGAAAGATTAGCACAGTAATCTAGATTATAAGGTCTACTTGTGACGCATCCTGAACTTACAGTGACTTTATTCATCATACAAAATGCAAAAATAAAAAGTTGTTCATTCATGCATCTAAGAGTATTAGTAAGTAAAGTTGGTGCTAAGACTTACATTTATACTTTCGCATTCACTCTTGACTCATAAATCCTTTTTGTCAGTCTTCTTTCATTCATTCTCTCTACATGCCCAAACCATCTAAGCATACCTTTCTCAATTTTAGTCACTACGTCTTCTTTTATACCACAACGTTCTCTTATCACACTATTTCTTACTCTGTCACTCAGTTTTAATCCACTCATGCTTCTCAACGCTCTCATCTCTACCGCATTTATTTTACTTTTGTGATTCTTCTGCCATACCCAACTTTCACTACCATACATAAGT
>JACTOM010000934.1:3200635-3239541 GCA_015832385.1 Elymnias hypermnestra | reverse complement strand
ACCTTGTCATTGCATAGTTACATTTAAAGCTGTTACATTGCATAAAAATATGCATACGTAAAGAAAACTGGATACAGTTCACAGTTCGTTAAGGTCAAAGTGAGACTTGACACTATTACAGCGTGCCATTAGTGTGATGCACTATTTGAAGTAAAGAGGTCGACAAGTTAGATCTTATAGCAGAAAAGTAAATCGAAATTTCACACATTTTGATCACTCAATGAAAAAAATCTACGACGAAATCTGTTCGTTTCCATATATATCAACATGCTTTATAGCTATCGCTCAAGACAAAGACGCATCATCCGTTAGCTCCCGATTCCGTAAGAATACAGAAAAAAACTAACTACCTCGTTGATCTAGTGGTTAGCATGGTCGACTACAGACATGAGGTCCTGGGTTCGAGTCCTGGGTCGGGTCAATCGAAATCGATATTGTTTGATATAAGTTTTCTATTAAGATTTTCTCAATATTTGCTCGAAGTTGGGAAAAATTTGGCGAAGTGATCCACCCCCTTGTCTTGGAGAGCACTTTAAGCCGTCGGTCCTGCGCCTGATCTCTCTCCGGTCGAGTCGGATTCCCGTCACGTCGGACTACGAGAATGAAGGAATAGAGAGTACACTTGTCTACTATGCCTGCCAATGCGCAGTAGAGCGGCTTGGTGGGTCTATGCTCTAAAAACCCTCTCTCATATGAGTGAGGAGGCCTGTGCCCAGCAGTGGGACTCTAATGGGCTGCTACTTACCTTACCTTTTACAAAAAAAAGGAGCAATGGCTAATTTTTAAGAGGATTTTTAATAATTACTTTAATTCCAAAACCGAATTCTTTTACCATTGATTGATTTTTAAAGATATTTGCTGGTATATTCAGACATAAGTATTACGCTTTTATTATAATAATAAGTTTCCTGATCAGTGCATTTTAGCTCAAATCCTAGTCTTTGACGGAAACTTATTTCTATACGATAAACCTACTCCTTATTTATCTTAAAAAAAAAAAGAATTAACACTCAGTAATCAAAATATCTAAGAAATATTTATTGCATTTCAACAAATTTGGTTATCAAAACAACAATCGAAAATTATAATTAGCACAGGCACAGCACAAAAATCTATTGATACAAAAGGAAGAAAATGGCAAAAGATCTGGTTTTAAATTTTCTGTACATTTTATTAGAAGAAATACTTGTTTCGAATATAATACCTCCTACTCAAAATAATATTGAGCCATTTTACTAAATCGATGTCAATGAACTGTTCCCTTAAATAACATCAATGACCTGTCGTCTAGATAACAAAAATAAAAAAAAGTGCCAATGTTTGATTTGATACAAGTCTTCTCAGACAAAATGTCAACTTTGGCAAGCTGCCCGTATTTTGAAAAGTTATGCGTCCACAGCAATTAAAGTTCTCATGGAATTTTCAAACAAACTGGCTTTTTTCTTTCTTTTATTGAAGTAAATAACCATATATTTCGCCTTATGTTCGGTGACCCCTATTGCCAAATTGCATAATCGGTAAGATTAGCAATGTCATCCAGATTATAAGGTCTACTTGTTACGCATCCTAAACTTACAGTGACTTTATTCATCATACAAAATGCAGCAATAAAATGTTGTTGATTCATGCATCTACTCTAAGAGTATTAGTAAGTAAAGTTGGTGCTAAGACTTACATTTATACCAGTCACAAAAATGTTGGTATAATAGAATTCACTACACAAAATAAAATAATAATAGTAGCCAATCCATTTACTACTTAATGTTAATACACCTTTATCATCACGTCTTGCACTTCCTTGCTTTCATCCTGAATGGTTTCTATTTTATAGTCTAGTTGGCTTCTTTAAGCTGATCAGTGAAGACGGATATAACGAATTTAATAAATAACAAAGGCGCTAACAATCACTTTCTTATAAAGATAAAATGTTTGAAGATTACAATCTAAGTAGTCCTCAACTAAGATAAATATTTGCTTTAAATTAGTAACATTATTATGCATACGTTATATTTTTTATTGCTTACGATAAATCGTTTGTCTGTGATGCACATGATGGGAAATGATGATTCAATCTACAATAGAAGCTCGGTAACATAGTAAGAGGTTACCTTTTATGCTTTCTAAATAGTATTGTATCGGAACCCAGGACCTCTGCTAACGAAGAGAGCACTTGCACTACATCACTAGCAAAGTTTTCATTATTTCAAAAATATATTTTACAACGAAGACAACGTAAAAGTTTGCTACACAAACAAACGTTTCCTTCGCCTTTATTTTCCCAAAATAACAAATTTTGCCAAGTAAAAAATGCAAGGCAATTCATCGTTCTCATCAATGAAATAATGCGTCATAAAGCGCGAATAAATACATCAAACAAAATAGAAATTTGGACAGATTTATATTTGCCAATTCAGGTTTTTACGCTCACCACAGACTGAAACACGGATCACCGGAGTTTGATTTATAGAGGTGGATCCCTGGAAATACACAATTTCCGTTTCACATTGAATGACGTGAGATAATTGAACAAAAATTGTTTTTCTCACATTATTGCGTCTAATTAAATGTTATTTTTATATTTTATTATAGATTACTACAAAGAAACACTATCACATAAAAAAATTCTGTTACATTTTTTGAAATTTATATAATCTTAATAATGTAATTAAACAAAACTCGGACATATCTACCGATAGAAAACTACTTTGTAAATTTGATTATGTAATTGATGTATCAATCTAAATTATCGCTTTTACTCAAATCTATCTAATCTATAGCTATTAAAACATAATACTTAAAAAAGTATATCATTAGTACAGAACGTAAGAAAGTAATAAATAATTTATCTATGAAGCACTCTTACAAAATAAGGATTTTATACTTGACTTATTATACTTAGGGGCCGTCAAAATCTAGAGTAGATAGATTAAACACAAATATAGAGGATGTCATAATCAAACCCTCGTTTTAATAATCCGATAGGACAGCAATTCAACACGACCGTAGTTGATCAGGTATAGAAAGGAGACTATTATGCAATCAGCTTGTTTGTATTAAAAGTTACCTTTTATTAAATCACCTATATTAACAAAGTGTCCGATTTGGGACCTGAAATTCTTCAATTCCGGTCTCCAGTATGAAAGATTTAACGGTGAGGCTAAATTTAAACGTTTCTTTAATCATATTTTCATAATATATTCCATTACTAAAATAAAAAGTCTTTCCATAATGCTAAATTTAGAATAGCAAGGTTTTCCATATTTTTACAACATTGACTATTAGCAGTATATACTATAGCAGTAACTACTCAAAATTCGGTCATGTCTTAACAAAGTAATATATTTATTAATGAACCCTTGATATTAGCAATAATATCAGGCATCTACTTGTAACGGTCTAATCTAAATCAAACTAGTTGTTTCACGGCAAAGAACAAACGACACGACAACGATTCTCGTGTCCAAAACTCTTAAAATTTCTGTTTTTACTGTTCCACGAGCAAGAAGTTTAATATTTGTTGTTATCTATTTACTAATTACCTTGTTATACATAGAATTTACGGGCAATTCGCTCTGAGCACTAGGGCGGCCAGACATATTTTAAAATAACACTTACTTAAGAAGCTTTTTAAAAGCCTTTCAGACTTGCCCCCTTGATCATATATAATAACATGAAACGTTATAAAATAAGCAGCTTCGAGCAAAAACTTATCTTATAAGTTCCCTTTCAGTTAGAACCTAGGGGCTAAATAGACGATAAATATGATGACAGCGACGTCGTTATCTTGCCTTCAGACAAGACCGTTTAATAAGGATTATGACCGAATTCTGCGCTTTGACTTCCAAGTTACTGTGAACTTTGAAATAGCTTTATTTCCATTCGACGTATTTTAGTTCAAAGATTGAGGAGTTTGCTTTAAAGTCGAAATGTTTTGTTCAGTTATAATAATATGCGTATTTTTGACATTCTATACAAAGAAAAGACTGACTCATTAGTCTGTTAGCATGTTCAGCCACAGACATGGGGTCCTGGGTTCGAGTCCCCAGAATATTGACTAGACCCCGAAAACAGATATTGACTTTTCTATTATGATCTCAATATTTGGCCGAAGTTGAGAAGTTAGCGGCGAGCTCCACCCCCGTGCCCTGGAGAGCATGTTAAGCCGTCGGTCCTGCGCTTGATCTCTTTCCGGTCGTGTTGGATTCCCGTCACACGGGCCTATGAGAGAGAAGGAATAGAGAGTGCACGTGTGTACTATGCCTGCCTACCCCAGTGCACTAGCGTGGTGAGCATATGCTCTAAAAACCCTCTCTCCGGTGAGTGAAGAGGCCTGTTCCCAGCAGTGGGACGTTAATGATATGCTACTTACCTTTATCTTTATTGATAAATTTAATTTAATATGAGTTACATAGAACATAATTAAATGAGTTGTCCCAAATTAAAGTTTAAATATTTAAAAAAGTAAGGTACAGGTAAGTAATTTATTTCGCATTAGCTGTGCCTGCGATGTTATGGCATCGCTGGCGCAGTGGTTTGAGTATTTGATTTGTTACTCAAGTTTCAAAGTTCGATCCCTGGTAGGGCAAATTTAAGAAATTGCATTTTCTCATTTGTTTGAGTCTACACACGTAGCCAGTTATTATCATCCCACCATCAAAATCATACCTCTAAGCAAGATATTTGCGTTCGATGCTGTGGAGAAATCATAAATTACCTCTTCGCCCGTATCCATCTTAGACTGTATCAGCATTTACCATCAGGTGTCAATACAGACAATTAACGTGTTAGCAACGGATCCCATAAAAAGATGGAACATCCATTCTTAGTGAGAGTTACGTTGCAAAAAGAATACTTATGCCAAATCCAAAGTCAATTGAGTGAATAGTTAATTAATCCGATTACGTTTTTATTACATATACCAAATGATCTTGATTGATGCAGATCATATGGTGTTGCGTTATAGGATTCAGGTATTTAAATCTATTTAATAAATATTCAGCTATGTATGCTTTAGCTTTGGTTATTCATATTGAGAATTCCTTAGTATTAGCCCGATGTTAGTAAGGTTTATTATTGTTGACAGATTAGCGCTTGACTGTGATCTCACCTGATGGTGAGTGATGATACAGTCTAAGATGGAAGCGCGCTAATCTGGTAAGGAGCGATATAATTCTTATGGTTTCTACACAGCATTGTTCCGGAACACAAATCTCTTTGTTTGGCGGTACGTCTATGTGGTGAAATCGATGTAGCCCTTAGAGTTCTAGTCAATTTATAAACGGTAAAACAAACACAACTTTGTTTGTTAGATATGAATAAACGTACATATCTAATATATTAAATTCTCGTGTCACAATGATCGTTCCCATACTCCTCCAAAACTGCTTAACCGATTCTAATGAAATTTTTTATACAAATTCAGTAAGTCTGACAATCGGCTATTGTCTTATTTTCAAACCTCTAAATGTTGAGGGTGATCCGCCCCAAAATTTATTTTTTTGACAATTTTTTTTGTGATACAATACACAAAAATACATATTACCGTAAATTTTCACCTTTCTATCACCAACCCCTATTTTGCTAACGCTTCCTGGGTCAGCTAGTTATTAATAATTAAAAATTTCATATAACATCTCGATAAAAGTGTTTCAGATTATATATACGTTACCTAGTGTTATAAATTAAAATTCTTAAACTTTCCTTTTTCCGGTAATTTAAAAGGAACGTGAGGTTCTTTTAATCACTTTGAGCCCTTTAAAATATTATACTATTTTGATGGAATTGATAAAAGCTTTCATGGAAGTTATTTTTAAGACATTCCTACAGAGACGACGTCGCTGGGTACTTTTGAATAAAGTTATTTCTACTAAATTGCATGTAGAAATACGTTCACCATCACGACATTTCGTGACATTATCAAATTCAAATTCAAATTCAGCATGAACCTGTCTATAAAACACGAATTTGTGAAAGTTATGCAATGAATTTAGTTTGCCAAGTAAAATGTCAGTTTTTTACATAAAATTTAACCGAATAGAAGAGATATTTAATAAAATGTTTTTTCAGCTAAATACTTTGTAAGCTTCGAAACCGCCGTTATGGACATGCTACGTATAAAAATAAAAACAATTATCACTTATTTTTTTAAAATGCTGATAGGTTAGTTCTCACACCTGATGGTAATTGATGATACAATTAAAGATGGAAGCGCGCTAATCTATTAAGCACCTTTTCTGGTGTCTACACATCATCGTACTGGAACTTAAATCTTTATGTTTGGCCTTCCACCAGTCCAGAAACAGACAAATTAGAAAATGCAAATTCCTAAATTTATTTACAGATACATTAAACCATAAAAAGTGATCTCTGAATATTAAAATTTTCATCATACAATNCGTTATGGACATGCTACGTATAAAAATAAAAACAATTATCACTTATTTTTTTAAAATGCTGATAGGTTAGTGCTCACACCTGATGGTAAGTGATGATACAATTAAAGATGGAAGCGCGCTAATCTATTAAGCACCTTTTCTGGTGTCTACACATCATCGTATTGGAACATAAATCTTTTTGTTTGGCCTTCCACCAGTCCAGAAATAGACAAATTAGAAAATGCAAACTCCTTAATTTATTTACAGATACATTAAACCATATATAGTGATCTCTGATTATTAAAATTTTCATCATACAATTATGTACCCTATACTGCATTCCAAACGAGTTTTAAGATACTAGGTATAGCAATTTATATATTTCCAGTTAGTCATTGTTTTTACCTCTAGCAGGCTTAACATTTAGAAATCATGACAATAGGATACTGGTAACATAATCAGATACATTAAGCACAATTTTGAATGCAACGACACTTACAGGTGTTACTTAAATCAGTAGATTTTTAATATTAATAAAAGTAAAATCCGAGTGGTAAGGTGGTAACAACACAGACAAAGGCTTATTTCTTAAGTTCTAAATTCGTCCCGACGAAATCGAATCAAAGACTTCTGTTGGCGAAACAGATACTCGCATCATTACAAATGCATAAAAATACTTGTATTGAAAAGAAGACAAAGTTCCTTTTTGCTGACTTGAAAGAATTAATAAATTATCAAAGAATTTATTAAAGTCAAATCAAAAATTACTTTTAAATCATTGTTAGCCTTGATACCGGATTTAATATCGGAAAGCAGATTTTACTGAGAATAAGCTGGCAAGAAACGGCAGTTATTCTTTTAAACATACTTTTTAGAGGTTCCCATTCTGTAACACTAATCATCAATAAAAACTAGGTTCTGTAGAGGTTATCGTGTTCGGCTACAAATATGAAATCCTGGGTTCGAGTCCCGGGTCGGGCGAATTCAATATCGAGTTTTCTATAAAGATTTTCTCAGTATTTGCTCGAAGTTGCTCCACCTACGTGCCTTGGAAAGCACGTTAAGAAACCGGCCCTGTGCCTTATCTCTTCTCCGGTCGTTTTGGATTCCCGTCACATTAGACTATGAGAGTGAAGGAAAAGAGAGTACACTTGTGTACTAACCTGCAGTGTAGCAGCGTGCTGAGTCTATGATCTAAAACCCTCTCTTCCTGATTTGGCCTGTGCCTAGGTTCAAAACATGACATTATTTTCTTTTCAATCTACTCGTGCAGTTACTTGACCTGCAATTTACTGCCGAATTCAATATGATAGCTATTGAATAAGCGCATTAAGGATTTAATATTTTTCAAGTTATTCAGGGTTGGCCTAATTGGATGGCATTTTGAAAAGATTTTACTCAGAAAATTGAGTTAAATTCAAACCTATGATCGTTTATCTAGTGCTTGTTTTATATCATTTTCTACAATTAATATAAAAATATTAAGTATGAAATATATATGATCTCGAATTGAAATGCAATTAAAATAATCCGCTTACTATTGCATTACGATTTCATCAACATTGTGAATATCATACGTTAAATTAAAGTTTTTAACCATTAATTGCCACTATGATGGAAACACGCGAGAAAGCAATACATTACATTGACTACCACCTGTGATTAATGTTTTAATAATTGCAGTTTGTGGGAATTGGCTGATTTAAATCAAATGATATATCTAAGTATAAATAAAACAATAACAATAGAATTGATTATGTATATTATAAATGTCAAACAATAAAAACCTCACGTAAATTCACTGTTGCGTATAGAATTGTTTTGGGATGAGGCGAAAACCACTAATATCTCAAGTGCTTTTTAAACAGACATCGATTCACAGAGTATCTTCGCGCTATAAATTGAATATTATATAGATATATTGGCTTCAAATGCTGTCTTACTACGATGTTGAATCTAGGATAGATATTATTTTATATATTAGTGTAAAAAATACTTTATTTGGTTAAATACTGTACCACAGAAATCATCCTAGATTGGGAAATATACTATTTTAAGATAATCTCGAAAATTGTACCACTTTAAGTCATAGTCAGATGTGACGGGAAACCGACACGACCGACGGTCGGACGGTCGGACGGACGGACGATCAGGCGCAGGACCGACCGCTTAAAGCGCTCTCCGAGGCACGGGGGTAAATCACACCGCCAACTTCCCAACTTCGGGCAAATATTGAGAAAATATTCATAATCAAATCAAATCAAATCAAAATATATTAATTCAAAAGTGCTGTAATATATAGCACTTTTGAATCGTCAAATATTTTTTTTTCTTTTCCACACTCTAATTCTAATGTACGTCTGATGATGATACTCCAGAACGACTTAAAATCTAAAGTTACGAGGGTTCCTTCGCGCCCTGATCCGAGAAGAGCCCACAACAAACTCAGTCGGGTGTTTTTTTTTTTTTTTTGTTATCATCATCATTACAATATCATATTAGTTTAATATATTTCAATTGAAATTAGAGCAGTTCGTTCACTCCCACGCGTTTCTATCGTCCCAGGACTCGAACCCAGGACCTCATGTCTATAGTCGAACATGCCAATTACTAGACCAATGAGGCAGTTATATTACTACTACATACTACATAAATAATTTTAGTAAAAAAAATTAAAAACACCGTATTATAGGTTATAACTGTTTCAATATTATTTACCAGGTTTAGTATACGCATTCTTTACAAAATACAATACCCAGAAGTGTTAAAATTGAATAATGCTGTCGTCTTAAGAATAATGGAGTGAACTTCGTTCGTTTTTACTAAATATATAAATTATTTTAAATATAAAGATATCTCTATATTTGAAGAGACAGCAAATCCGTTTATAGCTATTAAACAATCGTCTATACTGAGCGAGTGGGGCTTTAAAAGCTAACACAGAATTTGAAAATAGTTTCATTTTATTACTTTCTAAGTGTGTTGAATCATATCAAATTTTTATAAAGTATTTGAATGTGAAATACATTACGAAACATGAATAAAACAATCAAATCCGTAAGCGTGTTTTGTAATAGTTCGTATTTCTCCCAGTATTCCCAAGAAGCTCTATTTCAAACACACAAAGGAAACGCCAAGAACTAAAGACAAACAGAACTAATTTCGCCGTCATCTAAGAATCTGAAGCTCTCCACTTTAGCACTCAACTGTCGCAATATCTTGATATTAAAACCGCACCACACGTGCAACTGTAATCATTTGAAAGCCCTCGTTTAATTTTCCGACTACTTTAAACTCTGTGTTACATTCGATTAACTTTAACTTAATGCATAAATATATAACTTAATATTGCACTGTATAAAACGTAATCTTTATATTATTATGGGCGTTTTCCAACGCTGTAATCTGCGCAATTCTCGATGCCGTGGATAAATATAAACAAGTACTATAAAAATATATTTTTACAAGCAATTCTCACGCCTGCGCTTTCAATAGATTGCGTTCTACCATTATTATTAAATACGATTATTGATTAGTGAAGTTTAAACAATAAATTTCATGAATTAATGACGGTGTCGCTGGCACAGTGGTGCTAGTGCTTGCTAGTAGAGGACTCAGGTTCGATCCCCGGTAGAGCGAATTTATTGATTTGCATTTTCTAATTTGTCTGAGTATGGACTGGTGGGAGGCTTCAAAAGCTAGTTACCTACCGGCAAAAACGTACCGCCAATTTGTATTCTAGTACGATGCTGTGTACAAACCTGAAGAGGTAAATTGTCCCTTACCAGATTAGCGCGCTTCTAACTCAGACTGTTTCATCACTTACCATCAGGTGTGATCAGAGTCAAACGCTAACCTGTTAACACAGGACTATAAATAGTTGGATGACAACACTAATAGCTTTGAATTGTTAGGAGTTATTGAGTTATACAATGGCAACACTTAAAGATACCAATCATCACGGTGTAATATTACGAAATGTTGTGCAATACGAGGTAATTTTAACAAGCGGAACAATTGTACGAGTAGAATCTTTCGAGCTGTGTTGCCTGGAGTAGTTGTTTTAAGAAAAGTAGTGCGAAATTGTATATATTCAAATAGTGAAGTAATTATTGATATAGTGCAAGATTTATATATTTCATAGTGAAGAGAATAAAAGTTGTTAGTTAATGTGAGTTGGTGTTTTAAGTTTAAATTTGAACACTATATTAACATTAATTATCATCCATTACAAGTTTTAAAAAAATATTAAACTTGATTAGATGAATAAAAAGTGTTTTATAAAAGATTGAAAATTTTAACATGTGTATTGGAAGAGTGTGAGCTAATATTGAATTGAATGATAGTAGGAAAAATTTAACTCCAATCGTAATATAAAAAACATTTCTATATTTTTCCAAGTGGAAAAACATCACAAACAGAATGCCCTTGGGAGTTCGTCGGGATGCATCGTGTTCAATCTATTCTAGATTTGTATTTCAGGACAACGTGACCTATTTACATAGACAAGCAAAAAATTAGATCAATCAAGACGTGTTCACATTAAGTAATCAGTATCAGGATAGAGAAATATGTTGTTAGTATTAAACCATTGTTGGTTATTTAATTTTCTACTTTCATATTATCAATTTTAATGAGAAATTGACATTTATTTGTATACGTAAAATTCCCAACGGGAGTGTTTATCTGCGACGAAGTATATAATACGTTTTATTTCAATTTATAATAATAAATAAATCAAACCGAGATGTAAGTATGAATCCTACTGGAATCTAAGTTTCACAGGCATTAAATAGATGACACCGTTAAGTCTCACATATAATTGTAAGCAGACGAAGTTGCGCGGATCTGCTATGTATAAATGAAGAAAGATCATAACCTAATAACACCTTTGATGTATGAATAGAAATCATATTTTTAAAACATTTTATTAGCATTTTTTACGCTCCATCGTATTAGTGCAGCCAAATGAAGCGGTAGTTTCATAAAAAAATACATTACTTTACTAAAAAAAAACAAAGCATGGATTGCGAATCGAATCACGGGTCAACGAACTGATCAAAAAACGGGTATGGCTCGGCATCGCTTTGTTATGCTGTATTTTTTAGTCAAATCAGAGTGAAATTAACTTTTAATTGGCTACCCCCATTATATTATTTGACATTCAATCTAGTAATACAATTTTAGCAAGCAATTGTTAAAAATTCTAGTAGACAGCGTAAAATTAACAATTCATTGAAGAGAAACTGTATCGTCGCCGTCGTCTTCGATTCAACTGATGGACGTCCAATGCTGGACATAGGTCTCACGTAGTCTCCGCAAGGCCCGATCTTGCGCCACCTGGCTCAACGTGAATTCTCAACAATGGTTGGGTGGAGGTGATCATGGATATTCGACATAACTTTCGTCTCATCCGTGTTCAATTTAAACCTATTGAGAAACTCTGCTGAGGTCGCGAGCATTGTATTGAGATCTTTGAGAGTCTCTGCCATAATGACCACGTTATCGGCAAACCATACATAATTGATGTACTCGCCATTGATGTTGATGCCCAGTCCGTACCAATCCAAAAGCTTAAAAAGGTCTTCCAGCGCCGCGGTGAAGAGTTTCAGGGAGACGCTGTGCTTTGGTCCTGTATACGGACTGACATGGTGGCGCATTCGTTCAAATACTTCAACACGTGTATATACCGGTGGTCGATTCGGCATCTCTGCAAAGATTTTAACATGGTCCATGTTTCCACCGAGTCCAAGGCTTTCTCATTGTCCACGAACGCCAAGCAAAGTGGACGATTATACTCCTCGGTGTTCTGTATAATCTACCGCAGAGTACTGATGTGGTCTATAGCACTGAAGCTTTTTCAGAATCCGGCTTGTTCGGGGGGCTGGAAGTCGTCAAACTTGCGAGCGAGACGATTAGTAATGACCCTCGAGAACAGTTAATAGACATGACTTAGCAGCGCTATAGGTCTATAATTCTTCAATAAGGTGTTGTAACCTTTCTTGAAGAACAGGACTACCACGCTCCTATGCCATGCCTTTGGCACCATGCCTTCTAGGATATCGGAATTGAACATTCCCTGAAGGACTTCAAGAATGGGATTTCAACCCGCCTTCAGGAGTTCCGCTGTGATTCCATCATCATCCGGTGCCTTGTTGTTCTTCATCTGTTTGAGAACCATACTAATATCGTACAAGCTGACTTCCGGGATATCTTCGCTGTAACAATATAGGTTTCTATAATAAACTCCCAGAAGTTAATACTTAGAAAAGCTGAGAGCTGCGAAATCGTTCTAAAACTTGAAGGATTACCTTGAGGATAAAAAAGCATGGAAGGGAATGATTTACTCTAATCTAAATAGAATAAATTAAAGAAATATATTGTTACGAAGGCGATAAAAAACTAATACCCTCCTGAGTTTGTTGTTTGTTGCTCAGGACAGGGCGAGAAGGAATCCTTCTAACTTTAGATTGTATGTAAGTCTTTAATTTCATCATCAGTCACATATGGGAAATATTATATGGAAAAACTATATTGATTGTTCAAAAGTGCTATAAAAGCCTACTTGAGTAAAGAATTGTAGAATTTGAATTTTGATATAAAATTTATTGTTGTTTTAAAAGATTTCAAAAAACTATAAGAATAAAGTTACAAGGGCTTATGTACTCTGTTTGAGGTCCATATTATCCATATTACCATTGATCCACTGTATAGGTAACTCACACAAAAACCCATTACACATAAAAGTAAATCTTAATAATTACATATTATTGAAATTTCGTGTGAAACTGTGTATATAAAAGTCAGTGTAAATTCCTGTTTTTCAACTGATATAGCCGCAAATATATTATTTTCAGATGCATCCCTGTATCTTGTATCTTACTAAAGCAGCGGATGCACTTTCACCCTCGAGAATCTTTTGTACGTGCCCCATTTTTCCAGGTACAGTACAGCAAAGTTATGTTTTATAATAAATACTTTGACCCAGTTGCAACTAGTTTAAATCGAGACGTAATCACGACTGCTGTAATCTATCAACGCAATAGAGAAAAATAACATTATCATATATGTTAAAATTTTAATCACAACTTTATTTTTATATATAAAACACAAAAATGGTTGTTACCTTGTTCGTGGTGTCCCAAATCGGTATAATTAGATTATGCGAAAATGGATTTAGACCTCTAAACTCAGGCTCTCACATCATTAAGAACTATTCGCGTTTGTCTTGAAATTCAACACAGTGATTGCTTTTGCAATGTATATAGTCATGTTTATTTTAAGTAAAGGCTTGGATGATTAATTCAAAGGCTAACCATAGCAAAGGCTGGAAATCTTATATATAATATAATAGTTCATAAGATATTCTTACTTCGTGGTTTAAGAAATTTATTTCCATAAAGAATATAATATTCACTTACATGGAAACTTAAGGCTAATACATAACATACTGCACTTTCGACGATACATTTCTGTACAATCTTATTTCTACTTAAAAATAGAATATAATAAACTTTTGAGGTATAAACAAATAGTAAAAACACAGGTTATTAATATACAGTAAAACAAAATAAACAAATACAAGGTGTGTAAAATATTGATGCTGCGTAACTGGATGTGACAAATTATAATTAGTTAGGTTTTTAGTTAAAGCTATTCATTTAATAGGTGAAATTTTAATTTTTTTTTTTAAATATAATGCTTTTGGTTTCCTTAACAGCATTGGGAAGTTTATTAAATATTTGAGCACTTTCAAAATATAAATATTCCTAAGGCTGTTTTCTTTTCATCAATACATTTTTTTTATATTGGTAACTAGGTCAGCTGTCTATTTTGTACTTCAAGCTGTAAAATGATAAATTTGAAACACTACTATACTATAGATTAATAGATTAGTCTTTATTGTACATCAAAAAATTACAACAACACTTACAGGTATGACATACAATGGATTACAATAGGTGGCCTTAACAAAAACCAATGATTTCTTCCTGGCTACCTTTGGGCATATATAGTACATACAGACCTATATACATACAACCATACCATAAAAAACTAAATAATATCTAAATAGACAACTTATCCAATCCATATAGCGGTTAAATTAGAAATAAATGTTTCAAGCCACCACCAAAAATAAGATCGGAAAAATTTCTCATCATATTCATTGAGATACGTGTTATTTGGAAAAATTGTTTTGCAAGATCCTAAAATAAGAAACTTCAAGCTTTAAATTGCTTTTTATTTGCGATTTGAAATATTTAAATATACATAATAATTTGTAGCAATGTACATCAAAGATAAAATCTATTTACTTCCAAAGTACCTTTGACATATTCATTTCGTTCCCAATATTTAAGTAAATGTTTAATAAAGGAAAAGCTATTTTAATACCTCTTAATATCTAATATTAGAAAACGTTTTTAAAGGAAATTGAAATGTAAATAATTATCTTAATTAGGCGAATGTTCTACCGGGTTCTATAAAAATGCTTTGTTTTTGATTTAAGCATAAAATAGGCCTGAAGATATTTGAACAAAGGCAGTAAGATACTGCCCTAAATAAACATTACCCGTATTGAAAGAGCACTTTAATTTATTTGGCAGTATTTTACGTTAACTACCCACTGCTTATATTGTTTTAAAATATGTAATGCAATAATCCTTTGTTATCAAATAAGGGCAAAGTAAAAATATGTTATTGTCCAAATTTCTAATTTTGCTATAGTATAAAATTAGCCACATTGCTCAGGTCACGGAAAAGATAAACTATTCATATCATAACCAGTTGATTACTTATTCATAAATAACCTTCTCTCTTATGGATGGGGAGGCCTGTGCCCAGCAGTGGGACGTTAACGGGCTGCTACTTACCTTATCTTACGCCATTTGATATAGTTCGGTGCATTTCAGTGACTTTGAAGTTTTAATTTCAAGAAAAATACAAAAGTTCACAAAAACTATTCACCTATGATCCCACACTAGATAATCCTGTATCGTAAATATTGTTTACACCTGTAAAAGGAGCACTTTGTCGGTCTCATATGAATATTCTTATTATTAATGTTATCATAATGGTCCGTTGGTGTGTCTATTAAAAAAATAAATAAGTCGTTAAGTATATTTTAAATTGTAATTTTAACAATAATGAAAAGGCTGGTATCATAATTCAAATTCTTACTAAGTAAAACTAAGATTTTTTTTGTTTTTATACTTGATTATAATAAAAACGATAATCTAAAATATTCACACGCGAATCATTGATGAATCAACAAAATAACATTAAAGTTTGAATATTTATTAACGGCCTTGCTGGCGCAGTGGTGCGAGTGATTTGCTAGCAGAGGTCCTGGATTCGATCCCCGGTATCATTTATATATATCAAAATTGCATCTTCTAATTTATCTGAGTCCGGCCTAGTGGGTGGCTTCGGCCATGGCTAACATGGCATGGCATGGCAACAAGGACCTACCGCTGAGTAAGAGATTTGTGTTTCGTTAGGATGCTGTGTAGAAGGCATAGAAGTTAAATCGCCTCTTTACAGATTAGCGCGCTTCCATCTTAGACCGTATCATTAGTTGTGATCATAGTCAAGCGCTAATCTGCCAGTCTGACATTTATTTATTAGTACGTAAAATTTATTTAAATTAAACTACCTAATAAATATATTTGCGATTTTTTTCTTTTTTAATCTTTTATACATTTCTTTGTTTTTTAATGAATGTGTGTGAAATTTAAACAAATAATACTAAAAATGAGTTTTAATTCTTGTATTTTATGTCTACATATAAGGATCTGTTTCAACTTCCTCTAAATTTCACAAAATCCCTACTGCAGTGGTGATTATTCGTAGAACATCGACATCGCAGTCATGCCGTAGTGCATAAACCAATTCCGCAAAATATTTGTAAATCCACCAGCTCTTAGCATTCCAAAATTTTATGAAGCACAAAATTTTTATTGTATTTCTTATTTAGCATTCCAAATTTGTGAATTTATCGAAAACGTTACAGAAATCTAAAGAAAAAGTTGTTAATTTTTATCCAAAGATAAATATGGGATTGATGCAATTTTTTTTACAAAAATTGTATATAGTTTTTGTAAATATTTAAATAGTACTTTAAAAAAAGATCATAATATCGTGTACTCACCAAATATTTAAAATTAACTCAATAAAATCAATATGCTCTTTTAGTGCGCGATGTTAATACGTCTTTACACTAATAATTTATAATATAGAAATTTAATAATGTTCACAACACTAATCGCAAGTTTTTACCACTTAATATAGCACTATTCTAAAAAATTATGTTGTTCTAAGGATTTCTAAACACAAGAAAAGTTTTAAGAGTCATATACTCGTTATTTACAAAGTTTCAGTTTTTACATCACTAGGTTTAACAGTTTATTATATGGATTTTGAATTTCGCGGTATTTTCGATATACTGCGATCACGTTTCGATAGCCAGCCAAGAGTGCCTTCCAACGAATCTCAGGACAAACTGGTTGAACAGTATGGCAGCCCATATTACGCATGCGCCCTACGATATACGTCACATTTTTAATATGATCTCTTAAGTTGAAGTAAAGTTATTTATAACCAATAAATTCATTGCAGCTACAGAAGCCAACGCGTAAAAAATAGTCAATTCCTATTTAATTATACCAACGTCAAAAATTATATATTGCATATGAAAGAAAAGAAAGTATTTTATTAAAATCAATCAAAATATGCTTAGTATATTATATTCAAGTGGGCTCAAAAAGCACTATTGAATCATCAGTAGTCTGTCTTTTGGTAATAAATCTACCAACGGTTTGGAAAGATGATTCCGCTGAGAAGAAACCGACAAGAAACTCAAAGGTTACTCCTTTAAACATATTTTTGTACAATGTGCAACTGGAATCAAGTCCAAACATGTTTGTCAATCTTCAATATTATAATAGGCTTTTTGTAATAGGATGTTTAACATAACATATTTCATAAAACTATGTGGCAAATTCAAAACTGGATCGGGTATCCTTTTAAAAATGCGTACGCTCAACCCGACAAATGACTTCTGAATCTTCTTCACTGTAAAATATGGCATTGCAAGTTTGTTTTTATTTCTTATATTAAAATAGTGTGTTTCGCTCCTTTTGCTGTATAAATGAATATTAATCACGGATATATAAAACGTTATTCAATATATATTGTGACGGTACTGTGAGAATTGATATTTCTTTGAATTTCTCTCTTAAGGAAACGCGAGATCCCAATTGATATATGGCACACGCTCTTTTTTTTTGTAATATGAAGACAGTTTCAACGTCTTACACCGCCTTACACCATAACAGCATGCCGTAAGGTATAATGCTATGAAAATAAGCAAAATACACCATTTCAGCAGTTTAAATATCAGTTTGCTTGCAGAACAAAATATATATAAGGAGAGTGTAATCCAATAGTAGCCTTATATACAAAAATTAATTGCTGTTTGATAGTCCCTCTAAAACTCGAGATCGGCTGGAATGATTTGGAAAAATTTGGCTTTGAATTATTTCCAGGGAAGGTTTATGTGGTGAGTAAATAAGAAAAAAACTCTTGGAATATAGTAAAAACAACAAATTCGCTTTCCCTTAGAAACTTCTACCTGTCCCAGGACCTGGAACAAGTCACTTTCGAAGATTGCTAACGCTTAAAAAATGTATAGGAATGACGTTTCATTTTTCGATCAGTTTCGATATGAAACGTCATTCCCATACATTTATTAAGCGTTAGCATTCTTCGAAAGTGACTTGTCCTCGGGCCTTGTAGACAATAATACATTCTAAGTACGCTAACGCCAGTAGAACACTTTATAGGAATTTATAGGAATAACGTATCATATCGCTGTCATGTGATAAAATCAACAAATTGCAATCGTTCGACGTAGCGTTCTCGTACTTAGAATGTCATCTTGACTAGGGAGGCTGTCAAACCTTTGATATTCGTCCCGACGTTTAGAAATTAATGAAACTTGAAAGTGAAATTTGTTTTCTTTTTTTTGGTTTTGAATGCTAATGTTGTTCCTCTTTTAAATTTATTTTTTAGAAATGAAAAATGAATTTAAAGGAGTATATTTTTTTTCATTTGTTTTGAAATTTAACATTGAGAACTAACAATTTATGATCGCACCTATAATATTTTACGGATTTTGCCGGGAATCTGGGTGTAAACCTTTTTAACCTACCAATTCTTTTTGTTTCAGTTAAGTTTGAGCACATTTCAGCTTTTTTATTTATTGACACTAATGTAGTACGAAGTTTGCCGGGTCAGTTAGTAATTTATAAAAATGCCGTAACATTCTAAGTAAAGAAATTAATGATCTTTCCATATTTATACTATTACTAACTGTACTCGGCAGTTTAACCCGCCTAGTTCTTGATCTCACATTTGAAAGCACACACATTTGATGTAGATGATCACTTTCTTAGTGATCATTACAATTAGGCGAGTTTGGAATATTTTGTGATAGTGAGTGAGCGTTTTTCATTAAATAGTTTTACCCCACGGTGTCACTGGCGTTGTTCTGGATTCCGAAGAACTTCTTTAGACTTCTTATTAAGGTGATGAAGTAGGTGACTCTTTGTATATTTTTGACCACTACAACATATCTTAAGATTTATTCAAATTACAATTTTATAAAATTATTAGAATTTTGAATTAAATAATTAAATTGACGTGAAACTTTTGATCGGTGGCATGTTTTTTTCTTGTGAAGGTCATAACCTATGTCCTCTGCTAACAAACGAGTACTCGCACCACTACGTCACTAACGCCGCCAAAATGTTATTTTAAGATTTTTGTTTGTTCAAAAATACAAATAAATTACATTGATACATGCTAAAGTCAGTAGAGTAACTACTTTTAGTTTAAAAGAAACGTCACAGGAAATTTCGTAGGAAACAAGTTTTTCAAAATATAGATAAAAAAGACAAACGGTGGTAATGAAAACCCTCGTAAAATTATCAAATGTGGTTTATATACTCGAAAGTGTATCTACAAAGCCAAGCGTTGTAGCAGAAACCTATTAAAAATTTACACATTTGAAATTATAAACTCGTACTTACAAAAATGAAAAAGTCAGTCGGTATCGGATGGAAACACAGGCGTAAATTGAAAAGAAAAAGGTTAAAAGGAAGTATATGAACAGAACTAGAAGGAAATACGACTGTGTCTCTGTTCGTGTTGAATGTATGGACGTTGTAGTGCCTTTTGCTTTATTTTACTATTGTAAAATAAGCGCAAATTCAACCTAGTTAAGGTATGGATCTGTCATATAGCCAATGTTAATAACTATGCATAATATTTGAAATGAAATGAAATGAAATGAAATGAAATTTGAAATGAAATTTGAAATGAAATGAAATTTATTTATTGATCAATGAAATGAAATTTATTTATTGATCAAGTTACATTGTATCTTAAAATGTAGGAAACGATGACACTGCAAAAGTTAGAAACTGCGTTGCAGACGTCAACGGCAAATCTCGCAAACTATTTATCTATACAATGTTACTGTAAGATTTATTAATGCTTAACACTATGAAGTTTATATGCGTGTACATGCATGTGTAATCGCGAGTGCGCATGTATGTGCGAGTAAATCTGGATGTCTGTGTGTGTGTGTACATGTGTGTGTGTGTGTGTGTGTGTGTGTGCGAAAAATTAGAATGTTATGTATAAGTAGTATTTATTTATTTACAAATTACAAGAAGTTTTTCAGTCTCATCATAAGTTAGCGTTTGGAGCCAAGTCATACATTTAACTTTACAGGCATGTGTGGATAGAGAGTAAATGCCTAACACTTTGTTAATCTTATTGTATAAAGGAGAACTTAGGTTTCTGTAGTGACGATTTGCAATTTCTGTTCTTGACTTTATAACGTTACAAACTAAGTCCGCCCGACGTTTTTTAAATTTTAAAGTCGGATCATAACCTAAACTTGAATGCTTCTTTAGAATTACTTTTAGTATAAAGAATTGACGTATTGTTAAAACTTTACAAATTGAAAATATTGCAGTAGTGGGGAAAAATATAGATTTTTTGCACATGACCTTAAGGACAGCTCTTTGAGCTCTTTCTAACTTTAGTAGAGAAGTTTTAGTAGTGCCACCCCAGCAAGTTATGCAATATGTCATTATAGATTGTGCCAGTGCAAAATAGACTGTTTTGAGGCAATCGAAGTTGATCAAGTTTCTTAGCCGCTTAAATATATATATTAATTTGCGTATTCTTGAAGTCATAGAAATTATATGTTGCTTCCAAGACATAGAACTGTCTATTGTTACACCTAAATAATTTGTGTGTGAAAAGCCGTTCAAAGCGACACAGTCACAATCGGGATTAGGTACGGGACATCTATGGACACGTATTGTAAAGTAAGAAGGAGCTTGTATCGATGGGGAAGAAGCAAAAGTAATAAATTTAGTTTTTGACGTGTTGAGAGTTAATAGGTTTTCATTTAGCCACATTGTAACATATCCTAGTGCAGCTTCAGATAATGCTTGAACCTGATCCCAGGATTTTCCATGAATTATAAGTGCAGTATCATCTGCATATGTTATTATTTTGCAGTTAGGTATAGACAGGGCACATAATTCATTTATATAAATGAGAAATAGGGTAGGCCCGAGTACGCTGCCTTGCGGAACTCCGAAATCAATTGGTTCTTCCTTGCTCATGTATTTGTCCAATATGACACACTGGGTACGTCCCGAAAGATAACTATGAAACATATTCAGAGCAATGCCCCTCACACCAAAATTTTCTAGTTTCTTTAACAATATCGGTATAGAGACAGTGTCAAAAGCTTTTGTTAGGTCTAAAAAGATGGCGGCTGTCTTAAGTTTTACATCTATATTTCCAATAATTTCATTAGTTAGGGTTATTATGGCATCTTCAGTAGACTTCCCGCTTCTGAATCCAAACTGGTTTATGGATAAAAGATTATGTTTGTTTAGGTAGTTTATCAGCCTTTTGTTTAGTATTTTTTCAAATATTTTAGACAGTGTAGTCAGTATTGATATAGGTCTATAGTTGGACGCAGTTTTTCGATCGCCACTTTTGTGAATAGGACGGACAACAGCTTTTTTGAAAGCTTGTGGGAAGACACCGTGAGAAAGACAAAGATTAAAAATAAAACATAATACAGGGGTTAGTATATGGGCTGCAGCCTTTATAATAGAGGAAGGAATGCCATCCCATCCTGCTGCACATTTATCCTTAAGATTGCGGATTTCTGCATCTATTTCGTAATTGTCTATTGAGGAAAGAAGCATAGATTTCGAGTGTCTAAAACTAGGTGGATAAACTTGATAACTAGAGTTTACTGATGGTGGACTTATACTATCTGCGAGGCTTTTACCTATATTGGCAAAATACTTATTAACTTCGTTGACTGAATCTAGTGGGTTATTGCAAATATTTAACAATTCATCAAGTCGTAATTCTTTTTGTTTGAAATTGACTACTCTTTTAATTAATTTCCAGGTTTTACCAGGGTTATTTTTTACCTTTTCAAAAGAATTTCGTTCATATTCCCGCTTAATTTTTTTAAGTAGGTTGTTACAGTAGTTGCGATAACGAATAAAAGTGATTTTCAAAATTGGATTATCTTTAGCTTTTTTAAATTTTCGATATAAACCATCTCTGTGACGAATGCATCTTAAAAGACCTGGAGTGATCCATGGTTTTATAATGCGATCTTTAACGGGAATATTATGTTCGGAGCTGTTTATATCTATGATAGAAGTGATTACGTTAATTAGACTCTCTGTGGCGTGATTTGGCTCAGTTGAAGTTAAAATATGCGAAAAGTCGGTCTGTTCTAAAGATATTACTGCATTTTGTACATTCAACTTTCGAATAGTATGTTTCGAGGAGTTTGATCTGACTTTTGTGTCACATGTAAATAAGACAGGCAGATGATCGGTGATATACGAATCCAAAATTAAAGTAGTGGTTTTGTTCACCGGTTTGAAAAATACGTGATCAAGACAGTTTTGTAGTCTCGTGGGAAAGAGGTGACCTGGGAACATTCCATTGGACGCGAGCATATTTAGGTAGTCGTCTGAATACCGGTCGGTATTACCAGGGACTATATTAATGTTCATGTCACCAATAATAACAATATTTTTGTGAGCTTTTAATTTTATTAGGGTTTCATTGAGGCTATTTGTAAAAGGATTAACGTTATTATAAGATGGGGAACGATAGATGGCAATAATTGTAATATGTTCCCCGAAAGTTAGTATAAGAGTATTTGCTTCGTTTATTTCGCTTTGTTCTATACAATATTGTAGATTTGATTTAACATACACCACTATTCCATCGTTTTGTGTTTTATGGGAAGAACTGTGTGTGTTAAAACCATCTATGCAGGGAATATTCGGACATTTATTTAACCAACATTCGGAAAGAACAATTATGTCAATCTTAAATTTTATTCGATGTAATAAAGTTAGTAGGCCGGCGAAATTACAATTTAGACTACGTATGTTTATATGGAGTATCTTGAAACATTCGGTCGGGTTTGTTACATAGAGTATTGTATCTTCGGGACTACAAGTGAACGCTGGAGACAAGGAAAGACAATCAATATCATTAGCAATCGTAAAAATGTTATCCATAAGTGAGGTAAAAAATTAACAGAGGAATTGTAACCGTATCCGTGTTAGTCATAGAAAAACTGATTAAACATATGGAAGAGAAGGAAATGAAAGCTGTTAAACTTCTGTAAATGTATGCAAGAGTAGGTGTATATGTGATTACTGTGTAAGTTATGTTTGTAATGTTCAGTGGAAGTGTAAGAAACTTATATGTAATATAAAATATAATATGAAAAATTAATTTTAGATTTGACATTAAAAAAGGATATTCTCTAGGCATTGTTTTACAGGCTAGTCATGCATGAACTTGTAATCTTTTTATATCATCTTCGCTGTTAATACGTGTTAGAGGGTTGTTCTCTCTCTTACGAAGAAAAATTTTACCGTGGGATATCCAACAGAACTTAAAATCATTAGTCTTTGCGAATTCCTTAGCCAGAAAGAATACTTTTTTCATTTTTGAGGTGAGGTTTTCCGAAATAAAAACAGGTTTACTAACACCCCCCAGCTTTAAATGTTCAGTTGATAATTTATGCTGTCCTTTATTGAATTTACGGTATGCGCTAACAATTTTTTCCTTTGTTATTGTTGTTGTCAGGTCAACAATAATAGTTTTGTTATCCGGACTCTTAGTTTTAGCACGAAAGACGTCCTTGATCTCACAGGGCTGAATGTCTATGTTAAGTAACTTCCCTGTGTTTACAACTATTTTAGATAGGACATCTTTGGTTTCAGCATTTTGAGGTGGTACATTTCTTATTTCCAGGCAGGACGACCTTGAATAACTTTCCAACCTTTCTAATGAGTCCTCCAATGTCTTGATGTATTTCTGGTCGTCTAGCCGTTTCGCCTCCAATTTATCGTACCTAGTAATGAGGGTCTCATATTTTTCAGACAAAAACGAAACTGATAAACGTATATCCTCAACTACTGAAAATAGTTTGTCGATTTTTTCTGATTGCTGCGCTTGTAATTCCTGAAACATTTGCTTCATTTCGCCTATAAGGTGGCTATAATCCTCGGACGGAGTGCGTTTACGTTTCATATTACGATAAGTGACCTTAGGAGTACTATAATCAAATTGCTCGCGCTCAGGATCATTTTCTGTGCTTAAGTTCGGTTCTGAGGATGTCAAAAAGTGCGACGTAGACGGTTGCGGTTTTGGTGGCGTGCGTTTAAGGGGCATCTTATACGTATCTCAGCAGCTTTTAGACTTAACGTTTTTATATCTAGCCTCGTTTAAAAACAATCGGGAAACGGACACACTTGATATTTTTTCTTTTTTGCTATTTAGTGAGGATTCGAACCGACGTTAATAAGCGAAGATTGACACGAGTTTGCACGCAGAGCCACAATCGCTTTAACGAATAGGCGCAGAATTTGTATTCTTAATCATAGTTAACTTAGTTGCTTTAAAATTATAATAGATGTCACTGTGGACGTAAAGACTTATTACACAGTGGAAATTTCCCGATTTTGTTTTAAAGCTTTCACAACTATTACCCAATACTACTTATTAATTTAATGACAACGTATTGTTCACTTCTAATTCACCGGCACCTTTGTTCAAAAAACTTAACAAATAGTATTTGAGGATTACTGTCAACACAAAACGGAAATTTTTCGAATACACGATTACTGTTTTTGTTACAAGTCATGCATATTCACAGATTTCACAGATAAAAACACTTGCACAGTATATTCGACTTTATTTTAACACTTATATGCGGTTTTTGTAGTTAAATTAATGGAAAAACTAATAAAAAGAATGTTTTAAAACACGGAGACAAAAACGAGATGTTTACACGAGCAGCGCCACCTAGCTCGATCCTAAATATTTTAAATAAAGTAATCTCAAAACATATATATTTGTGCTTACAAGTGCTTTATAATCCTCCATTTGATGGTAAATGCTAAAACAGTCTAAGAGAGTAAAACGCTGATCTAGAAAGAGATAGTTTGTTTGTTTACGGTTTCTACAAAGCATCATGTCGGAAGGTGCAATTTTTTTTCCTTTCTATTAGGATGATAACTAATCAAGGCCAAAGTTTCCGACCAATCCTTACATCGAATTGGCCGTAAAAAGTTACCCGCCCGTTTATGTGGTGCTGTTGACTCAGCGCACCACACTTTAACAGAATGTGTACTTCACCTCAGCATCACCTTCAGAATGGGCACCTCAGCGTCACCTTCTGGTGGCACTGATTGGCGCGGATCTTTCGCTGGAGAGCGTTGTAGTTGCGATGCTGTCCAGTGAGAGATACTGGTCGGGAGTGGTCCGCTTCTGTGAGATGGTCATCTCGCTGAAATAAGCCCACGAGTAAGAGAGGGAAAACGCAGTCAATGGTCTCTCTCACCACCGATGCAGGCGAGGTTCCAGGCGGCGTATATTTGCACACGTCATCCTGCCTTCGTGATCTCTCGGCCGAACTCATCCGGGACATCAGAGAGGAATGTGCGAGCGTTCATCTGATGTCCCACTAATGGTTGAAGAGGGTTCCGCTGGATTTTAGTGGTATTGCGAGTTCTCCCCCTTATCGAAACCCACACTCCCGACGCTAGTCGGAATGCATAAATGTATTTCCCAGCGTAAAAAAAGGCCTTAACAAAATCCTAAATTTGGCCTACTGGGAATCGAACTCATAATATCTGATAGCCAAGTAAATAGTCGCACAAATACGCTAGCAAGGCCCACAAAATATTATATTTTAAACATCATTATATACTACGATGAAACGTCAAGATATTTGAAACATTATTTAAATAATAATCAAAAACGTATTTTTAGATTTAAAATTTTAACCCTGGTCCAAAGTGATTCGCTCTCTATATTTGTCTTGTGACATGTAATTTAACTTTGATATGGTCGTCAAAGCAAAGAGAGAATTCAGTTGTTTTTTTTCTGAGTTTCGCTCAAAATTGAAGTGGCTTTCACGCTTTCATATAATAGAATTCATTTACAGTGTGTAGTGAAGTTGCAATATTATGGTGGTTTCTTTTATTGCATAAGTATAGGGACCGAAATCCAGGGGAGAGAAAAGGTTAGTCGCAATTAATACCTCTTTTATTTTCTATGAATTCCCCTAGAAAAAACCGTCAGTGAATGACATACAAGCTACTTTTTTGTAAACAACTATTACTCTAAATTTGTTAAAAAAAACTATTAGTTTGCACATCGTGTAACGATTACCTGTGCAAATTGTATATTCAAACCGACAAATGTATATTTTGAAAGGAAATAGTCTAATTGAAATTTTTAATTGATATTATACACCCATTATTAACTTAAAATTTCGATTCGACTGATTAATGACTTGATTTTTAAGTTACACATACATATACTAACTTTGTACATATCGTTGCTTTAGGAGAATAGTGATACAGTTCAAAAAACTTACTATTACAGAAAAGCCGTTTGAAAATTACATAAAACCTGTAACAACCAATTATATAATGATATCTTGTGGTGCAGCGATGCCATTTTTTCTGACGTAAATGAGTTTGTAATATGAATAAATATAAGTTACTTGGATTCTGCTGTGTTCTTAACTAACTTAGCAGCAATAAATGATCATATTTCCGACTTCTGAAAAAAACTCAAGTGGTTACCAAATCGCCTTCGCCGGAATACTCATGTTCTTTATCTTCTCTACTGTGTGCGGTTCGATCCTAAAGTACCCGTATATCTTAGGTAACGCTTTGAGTTCCTTGACGGGTCTAATAATCGACATATCCTTCGCACTCTACCTCTTTTTTCTCAAAATCTTTCTAACTTCAAGCTGCTATCAATATAAAATACGCTCAGTCTCACAATTTATTTAAATATATGGTAAAAGAGTACTTCCTGAGCAAGAACATTGTTTCATTGATCAATTGATACTATTATTATTATTTACTACGAGTGTTATTATTAGATATAGATAAATAGATAGAAACCCTTTATTGCACTCAAACACATACAGAAAATATAAAACTATAAAAAAAACAACTAGAGCTAGGAGCCTGCAAAAGCGGTCTTATTGCTGCAGGCAATCTTATGAGTTGTAAATAGATTTAGTACACCTTTCTCCGCTACTTTTTTATGTTTAAGCGTTTTTGGTTGCCTTGAAGTGATCTCTATATTAGCGATAATGACGCCAATTGTAATATGTCTTAATTGTATTGTAATTCGTAAGAAAATTAATATAGTTATTTTCATTTCTTTAAATATTAGATATATTTATATAAATGTGTTCTTATTTGATTTATATTTTTTTATTAGATTGTATTTGAGTATTTGTAGCGCTTGTATATATTATATTCAATCTATGCCAGCTACCAAATCCCGCACTTATAATTTCTGTTAGCCCAAAGGTGACCTGGAAGAAATCGCTAGATAGAGATGGCCACCTTTTGTACTCCATTGTATAACATAGGCAAAATGTGTGTTGTAAACTTTTGGTGTAAAGAGTAATCTATCTATCTAATTCGTCCAAAGCAGCGACATTTCTACACATTGCTAAAGAACTAAAAAATTTGTAAAGATATAAAACTAAAAATACTACTAAAATTTGTAAATTTCCCCCGTTTTATATCCTCATTCTCTTTCGATACACAAAAAGTGTGACTTTTGCAATGCGAA
This sequence comes from Elymnias hypermnestra, assembly GCA_015832385.1. Lineage (NCBI taxonomy): Eukaryota > Metazoa > Arthropoda > Insecta > Lepidoptera > Nymphalidae > Elymnias > Elymnias hypermnestra. The sequence continues at coordinate 3,211,915 of JACTOM010000934.1, read as the reverse complement.
CTGCATCCCCTGTGCCAGATTTTAATAGTTACGGAAACTCGGAACGTTAAAGCTGTCCGCTCATAAATCTGGTCCCTGTTCTGTAAGGCACCCGGTGCGTTCATAAATTGCATTTGTGGTCGCCCTGAAATGGGTACAAGGCTGATATTCACTTGTTTTGCCAAATTCTAAGGTTAACACTCGGTTAGTGCACAAATGTAGCTATCAAGAAAACTTACGAGTTAATTTAATACTTTAAAATAATTCTAAAATCGCCAATACTACTCGTGGTTTATCAATTCTTTCGAAAAGTTAAAGAAACAAATTTGACTCATCCAATCCAATTTGTGGGTTTTACTTCAGATGCCTGAAGGATACAGTATCACGTCTGGATATTAGTTTTGAAACTCCTACTATTAAATTTCACTCCCACTACAGATTTCTTGTTCAAATTTCTGAACTAATTATAAAGAGGAAACATTTGTATTTTTGTACGTATGTTTTCACACAAAAACTATTAGACCGATTTCAATAATTTCTTCACCTTTAAAAAGCTGTATTATCACTGAGCGACATAAGCTATACTACGTTCTCAAAAAAATTAGGGATCCCTAAGAAAAATGCATTAATGTAAGCCAACGTGTGAAAGAGTTAGTCAAAAAAAAATCTGTCATCAAAGAAATGTTCAACAATATTGTAGAATGTATTAATATCTATAAATAATCCCGGCACTATGTGTCTAACTACTATAGTTATGCCACTATAACTACCTTTTTACATTTTAAAACTTAAAAAAAGTACCGACAATAATCAAACCATATTAATCATACCTCTGTATTTAACTTTATCCTATTAAATGATATATTATTAAATACTGTTACAATATCTGTTAAATACTTTTTAAATTATTAAAATCCGACATTCCATTCAAAAAATATAACAAATTACAAACTGTCAATCTAAAGAAAATAATGCAGTAATATAGCGATGGTTATATTCATTTTATTTGCAGTGTACCATTTTATCCACATGTCATCATACACATATAGACAGAAAGACATTAGGTACTCCAGAATGACTGTGTTTAGTCGATAGTACAGTTCTTCTGGAATATTCAGTACACATGTTTGTATATCTGTCCTTCTTCTTCCTCTTTAATATACACGTAAATAAAACATTATAATTTATATAATAAGGTATTACATGGCAAAATAACGTTTGCCGGGTTAGCTAGTGGTTTATAAAATACTTTAATTTATTTTAACATAATAGTGGTTAACATTTGATGTTATTACAGCTTATTAAAATATGAATTCATATATTATATTCATTTTTGTATGAAAAATAATTCATTTATCTTCTTATTTTCCTACATTAGACTGAATTACAAATAACATATATATTTTTTTAAATTTCACTGATCTCTTTTTATTACCATAATATTTTCAATTCACGTGTTCTAATCAGTGTTGACAACGTGATTATAATATTTGAAGAAGGCAAACAAACTTCGAGAACAAATGTTCTTTGCTTGATATTTTATTCGTTCATTTTTCCAGTATATTCGGATTGAAAAAGTGTGTCAAATTGCCCGCTACATGACATATCATTATTCCAGAGCGAGGCAAAAAGTTATACAGAAGTTACGCTGTTACGTACTTACATTTCATTGTACTTTTACGACAAAAGCACAAACAAATGCAAATTACCTTGCTTAATATCAGAGAAAGGCCTGCTTTTAAATTCACACGAAATTTTTCGACCCAAATAAGCCTCAGACGTCCTGCCTAATTATCCTTATTAAAATAAACGAAATTCGCATATAATTTAATAATATTAACAAATCTATAAACTCTATAAAAACCTCCTTGAATCATAAAAGTATATCATTTCTTTTTGCGTTGTAAATTTATTTTAATGTGTATAGATTTAAATTTTGGTTTTTAACACTGTATTGTATTGCACGCCACATAGGCATTGAATTGCAATAAAGAATTTTGAATTTTGAAATTTTGAATTTTTATATATTATTATTAATGACAACAAAAGATTATTTATTGTATTTAAAAAGGATGTTAAACTATTCACCGCAGTGTAACCTGCGTAATTCCCAATCTCGTGGCAATTTGAGTAAATTCATATCTAATGATATCTACCTAAAAATATCTTTATGAATGACGGAGTAAGTGAGTGAGTTTCATTATTTAAAACCACCTCCGCGTTGTAGCTTTTCATATAAAACCAGTTTAGGGCACAGGTTTCAAAATGTGAAACGGATATGTGTATATTTATGAAATTCATAGTTCAAAATATCTGACAAAGATATTGTATTCGAAATCGTTTTGCGTCTGTGACTAGCGTCACAAAGATGTGCAGCGTTTATAGGTCTCGGAAATATAAAGTTTTAGATTTTCAAAAATATAAACAAGACTTAAAAATTACTTTACCAAAGAAGTGTCACTTCTGATATGTGTACTTTTTTTTTAGAGCGATCTGAGATAATATCGTTTACCTATACAAACGCCTACCGTAGAGGAGCGAGATCTATAATCCGGTAAACCCTAATAGCCTATAGCGCTGTGTTCAATTGCGTAATGCACCGTAAATAATGTATAATCTATAAAACAGAATAACAAGAGGTAATTTTAAATATGCATCGCTTTTACACATTGGCCTAGTGGTTAGTATGTTTGGCTACAGACGTGAGGTCCTACCCTTTTTTACGCTTGGAAATGCATTTAGGCACCACAACCGAAAAATTATCGGTTAGAAGTGTGGGACTCACTAGAAAAACCAGAATACCCACTAAAACCCAGCGAAACCCTCTTGATCCTTTAGTGAGCGGCCGGAGGCTCAGAGAAATCATTCTACTCTGGCACCCCGGATTCGTTTGCCTTCACAATAGTATTAAATTTTAAAATGGAGGAAGGAGAACCACAAGACTCCGCCTTCGTCTTCCAGGCCTTCTTGTGGGCGAGCAGAGGCATCCGCGGCGTCCTCTCCTTCTCTTCCTAGTATCTCCTTCTGCAAAATGATCGACTCGCAGAAGGAGACAATTGCCCTCCACTTTATATCGCTGGCAAGCATATAATCTATGATTTTCGCCAGTGAGAAATCCTCAGACGTCAGTGGTACCAAACGCTGCCGTTCCATTAACCAGGCTGGGCATACTGCTACTGTGTGGTACGCCGTATTGACTGAAGTACCGCACTGTTGGCAGGCGGCTGTTTCTTCACACCTAGAAATTGGGTGCCGGTATTTACCCAAGCAGTGGTTTCCAGCCATAGGTCGCGTCAATTAAAACCGATATTGAGTTTTCTATTAAGATTTTCTCAATATTTGCTTGAAGTTGGGATAATGCCTCAATAATTGGCAGTGTGTTGGCCACCCCCGTGCCTCGGAGAGCACGTTAAGTAATCGGCCCTGTGCCAGATCACACTCCGGTTGCGTCTGATTGCCATCACATCGGACTATAAGAGTGAAGGAATAGTGCACTTGTGTACTATGTCTGTCAACACGCACTGGAGCAGCGTACTGCGTGTATACCCTAAAATCCCTATTTCCTATGAGTGAGGAGGCTAGTGTACGACGGGGGGATTCCCCAACGAGAAGTCGCTGCCGATCAACGCCACCGGGAGGTGACGCTGAGGTTCCCAGGCCGCACAATATGCCACAATGTGATGCGCTGAATCGATAGCTGCGCCATACTGATGACAATCGGGTGACTTCTCCCGCCAATTTGGTGCAGGAAATTTCCGAAGCAGCCATGTCCTGTCATAACCTGCACCAATCTGTAGAAAAGCGTTCCGTGCTCCCTGGAACGCCATTGTTCCAGGTGAGGACGGATGGCCGCTACAGTGGCCTTGCCCGCTACTGGGGATCCAAGCTTATCGCTTCACTTTTTTGGACCAGAGCCTGGTCGTCGGCATCAGTCCGCAGATGGGATGGTACCGGGCTGCTGCTTACCTTATATATATATGAAACTTATGTAGAAAAGACAATTTTCTACCATAAGCTTCTTCATAATATAAATGGAAAGTAAACGGAAGAATAATACATCAATATGTTTTAAGTTGATACTTGTTTATTTAACTCACATACGTATCACATAAAATATTAAAAGTGCCACAGCATTCTTAACAGTATTGGAAATACAAACGCTCTTTACCTGTCTTCCAAAAGAATCGAAGCTTATAAAACATTTAGGTATTAATTTTAAAATGTGCCAGAAAAACGTTTTTCGGATTGAATTCGCATATATTTGGATCCACAGTTATTTCAGCTTCTGCACGGTACTGAAAAGTTTAATGGAGTTTGGGATGAGACAAAAGATGTTTTATGATGGAAGTATTTTATCAAGTAATTTCATAAAGTCTTTTAGGTAGGATTCTTTCCTTTTTGTAAATTTTTATCACTGACAAAGAATCAAACATTTTTTTATTATTCTTAGATAATATAGTTATATTCTATGATTTTAGCCGAATATATAATACATATATACTTTCGCGATGTACTAAGTGGCAGCCCATTAATGTTCTACTGCTGAGCACAGGCCTCTTCACTCATAGTAGAGAGGGTTTTTAGAGCATAGGCCTCACACAGGATTGGCAGGCATAGTACACAAGTGCACTCTTTTCCTTCAGTCTCATAGCGATTTAGACGCTCATTAAAAACGGAAACTACGCGAGTAACAACGCGTGCAGCTAGTCATATTACAAAAGCAAAAGTAATATAATCTGTCAGTTTACGATTTCAGGCTTAAACCAAATCAGAAACTTTTTATATTCATTGAACTAACAAACATAGGCTACTTTTTATTAAGAAATCGAACACTTCAAGGCTTTAAATATGGGATCAAATTTGCATGCTCATGTGTTATTTTATAGAATTACGAAAATAAGTATCTAACAAACATGTATTTTATAACATTTTACAAGCATCACTCGTATGTAATATTATAAAAAATTCAAAGTGTGTTAACATGTCAGACATGAAACTTCTTTGACAAACTAATTTTACTCCTTATATTTACAATTATATACAAATCTAAAACTTTAGATTTCAGAGGCTTAGCGGGAGGGAAATAGGAAGATATGTTAGGAAGTTATTGAATTAAATCGTCATTAAAATATTAAAAGTGTCGAAAATTAATACTAATAATTTATTGAAATGTCAAATTAATTATAAACAAAAATGCTGCCAGTTTTTGTCAATATTAGAAATAATTAAATTTTGTTTAAATGTACAAAAGAGTATTTATGAAATATTTTTATTTTATATTATATGAAAAATTGTATATTAAATTGTTAAATGATAAGTGACAAATTAAAATGTCAAATCTTATTTGTAAATATTGAATCTAACTAACTTTTAAACGAATTGGCATAAAAAAACACTGCACATCTTCGTGACGCTAATCACGCGTCATCTTTACTATTTTCATGCTCCTAAAGAAGGATTACTCCAATAACTCCAACATTAAATTACTTCAGAAAAGTATTACTCGGAATTTGAATAACAATTTGTCTCACCTCAACGGGAATGAATCTCGGATAAGCAAAATTGTCTGTAAAGGAATAACCTTATTGCGTAACATATTCTCAGAATTGTACGAGTAAATATAAAGTAGAAAAAGATTTTGGAAATTCTGATCAAGTCTTCCCTTTACAATTAATATTTCTGTTAAGATACTTAAGGTATATATGTGTTAAAATTTCGACTAATAACCTGAGACAATATATACCTGGTCAATAACAGATTTGCTATTCATTGTAAACATAACATTGGCTCTTATTCTAATGAAAACGGACAATCGTAACGTTGAGACTACAAACCGTTGAAAAAAAAAACCAATAATGAAATGAACCAACGTGAATAACACTTAGAATGCAATCATTATAACATAAAACAACTTTGAGCGCTATACATAAATTTATGTACTGCAACTTTATTTTTGATAGCATCTCGCCTCATTCCCATAGGGGTAGGCAGAGACAACGTCCTTCCACTTGCCACGATCCTTGCATATCTCCTTCGTTTCTTTCATTCTCATTAAGCCTTTCATACAAGTTCGTCGGTTTAGAGTACTGATAACCTGGTCCTTATTTAAAATGTCCTGGACTTGTTCCAAGAACGTTCGCCTTGGTCTTCCCCTTTCATCTTTCGCTTTCACTCTTGACTCATAAATTCTTTTTGTCAGTCTGCTTTCATTCATTCTCTACATGCCCAAACCATTTAAGCATACATTTTTCAATTTTGGTCTCTACGTCTTCTTTTATACCACAACGTTCTCTTATCACACTATTTCTTACTCTGTCACTCAGTTTTAACCCACTCATACTTCTCAACGCTCTCATCTCTACCGCATTTATTTTACTTATGTGACTCTTCTGCCATACCCAGCTTTCACTACCATACATAAGTGTTGACACCAACACTCCAGCATGTACAGCCAGTCTAGCCTTTTGAGACACCATCTAGCTAAAGACATGCAGTGCATCATTTACCATATTCCCTGCATTCACTTCCACTTTCACATGTTCCATCTTTTGTAAATTTAGATCCGAAGTATACAAATTTTTTCACCTCTTCCATTTGTTCCCCTTCTATCAAAATATTGCCATTCATCATAGATTCATCTCTTTCAAAAAGCATAACTTTCGTTTTGGTTTACATTCACTTTCATTCCTTTCCCTTTCAAAGCTTCATTCATAATATTTACCATCTCCTGAAGCTTATTAGCGAATGACACAAGTATTACTTGATCATCAGCGTAGAGTAAACATTTGAAAAGTAATTATATCACTAAGGCATTAAATGACATGTTTGTAGAATCAAAAGTTATGTTTAAAATAACTGTGTATCACCGACGGAGGGAAAACCATACAGATATATAATCCCTACCAATATAATAAATTGAAATTATCTTTGTTCAAGTAGGCCTTTACAGCACTTTTGAATCGTCAAGTACGGTTTTTTTTATATATCTCAATATACGTCTGATAATGATATTAAAGAACGAGTTACAATCTAAAGTTACAAGGGTTTCTTCGCGCGCGGGTTTCTACACTGATAAGAGCACACTACAAACTCAGGCGGATGTACCTTTTTTTTTTCATCATCATTACAATATATAATTTTAATTTATTCTACTTCAATTAGAGCAATGCATTTACCCCCACGCTTTTTTAACTTCTAAGTACTTCTTCAAATTACACGAGTAGAATGATTTCTCAATTAGTTTTCTTGTAAATATATCAAGTGATATTTTTGTAACTTCTTCTGGGAGTTCGGTAAAGAAACGTATACAGTTACCCTTGAATAAATTGTCAATTTTATGTAGCCTACTAGAATGAACTGCAACTTTTTTTTTATTTCTTATAAGGTGCATTCACTTTTATTCATAAAAGAGTCAATATTTTTATATCTGTCTATCGCGCTTTCACGCCAAATGTACTGAACCAATAAATTTGATACTTTTAGATATGGAAGATCGAAATTTATTTGTTTTAGTGTTGATTCGATATAAATAAGTATTTCATTCAAAGTCTACAGTTCTCCAGGGGTGTAAAGTAACAATCTTACTAATAATATAAATGGGAAAGTAATTCCGTCAATCTGTCAGTCCCGCTTTTACGCCAAACTAATGAAACTATTTGAATGAACTTTGCAGTGAAACACTTAGCACTTTGTTTTATTTGTATAATAATTAACCAATATTATTAAAAATGCTATTTCACGAGGACACGGCTACAGCTAATAGATGGATAAACTAGCAAATCGATAATACAATGTTCAATTTGTTACGTCTTATTTCTGTCATAAGTAAAAAAAATATTCCACCAAATCCACATTCTCACTAGCGATACAGAAATAAAGGTGTTAACGTTTGTCTTTTACAAACCCACTTCATAATCCAATTTCAGCGTTGTGGGAAGTTTTTGTATTCGTCTTTTATGGAGGCAGTGGCATCTAGTTTCTCTTGTTATTCGCAAATTGTAATACCTTTATTGTCAAATTTTTTGGCTTTGCGAACTTGATATGTGATTTTGTGATATTGTGCTTCTTACGGTGTCATGAAATATTGTGCAATAATATTTACTGTCGGTGAAATGAATCGTCCATTCCAATCTCTACAAAGGTTTCTTAGTCATTTTTAGCGTAATTCAAGGTTAAATTGATTAAATTAGTAATTCTAATTAAACACAACGTTATTTCATGTGATTATTTAATTAAGTATTCTACCATAACCTAATTTAATGTTATATTATTAATAAATATTCTGCATTAAATAAACGGTAGGTTAATTATGTGGATGAAATTGCTACAATGATCCGATTAGAGATTAGGTTACAATTTCAAACGAATTATATTAATCCATTCGCTTAAATAACGAATTTCCTATCCACTTTTCGCGTAATCTAAACTAATATTATAAAAAGGAAACTTTTGTGTGTTTGTATATATGTGTGTGATGTTTGTAACGTTTTCCCTCAATAACTACTGGGCCGGTTTAAAAAATTTTTTCACCAATAGAAAGCTGCATGTTCACTGTTTGACATACATAAAAGTCAACGATACTATATATCCAAATACTGTAGTTATGCCACAATAAGTACTTTTTTACATTAAAAAAGTTAATAGTAATTTTTAAACACTGTATATTATTTTAACATACATTTCGTTACACCATGAATTTCTCTTCGTAAAACTTATTATTGTTTAAGATTCATAATTATACTTGACCTGTATGATTGTCAACCCCAGTAAAGCAGCGTGGTAGGCTTAAGTACACTCTAAGATCTTCTACTAAGGAGGAGCCCTGTACCCAGCAGTGGGACGTTAACAGGCTGCCACATAGTTTCTTTTAAATACATTGTTTTATATTAAAATTCTTTTGTTCAGTAAATACTTTTCAAAAAAAGTTTAAGTCAATTTTAATTAGCCTTCGTTTGAAAAGCATAAGAATTTGTGAACGCCAACGCCCTCAAGAAGATTAATTCTTGCTTTTCAAAGTAGATTTATTAGATAGATTGGAAAACTGTGATCCGACGCGTCTATCTACCGCTCAATTCCGTCTGTCGTTTGTCAATGTCGTTTTTATTCATGTTTGAATTCTTACGAAGAGTCCAGCTAGTCAATTAAAATACATAATTTATACTTTTAATAAGTACAGCCATCAGTTTTAGATTTGCATCCACATAATTTCAAAAATTTCCTTTTACAAAAGGCATATCATAATGTTGAAGATTATTTAAGCGATAGAAAGGTTTGGACTTGATTCCAGTTGCTCACAGAAGCAATGTATTATACATTATAACATACAATGCTACCCTTAAGACAGCAGCCGTTGAGCTTCTTGCTTCTCAGCGGATTCAACTTTCCGAACCGGTGATAGTTTTCTGTTATTAACGGACAGATTACTGCAGATTGAAAAGTGCGTTTTGAGGTTACTTGATTAAAGAATATTTAGATTTTACTAAATGCTCCCCGTGTTGACACCCGTGTTTTCGAGTCAGTTCCAAATTTTGACAACCTCACTGATACAAGTACTCGTCTTGCTTCCCCAGTAAAAGGTCTTGGGTTCAATTACCGGCGAGACTAATGTGGGAAACTAATGTTTTAATCTATGTTAAACGGCTTCGGCCGTGGTAGTTACCATCCTAATAGGAAAGACGTCCTGGCAATCGCAAAAAAAAATTGTGTTCCAGTAAGTTACTATTTAGATCTACTAGTTAGATTTACTATTTAGATTAATAATGAACCAGGAAAAGCAACTCCGCGTTTTAATGAATTTAATTTAGTGTTAGAGAATAAAAAAAATTCGTCAGACTCAGCGGTTGCTAATAGTTTTGAAGAGTTTTTTTACAAATATTCCTGTCTCAACTACTAAATCGCTGAACTCATCACCTTCCATTGCACTCTCTTGGCTAGCTGATGCCCCAATGTCATGGTATCTTTAAATTCAGTCATGTCGATGCCTCTGATGTTATTAAGTCATTTAATTTAATCAAAAACAAAAAAACTAACGATTTGTGGGGTCTATCGGTTAACCTTGTAAAATCATTAATTGACATCGTTGCACCTGACATGGCGGAAATTTTTAATAATTGTGTTGATTGTGGTGTATTTCCTGACTTAATGAAGTACAGCAAAATAATACCGATGTTTAAGTCAGGCAGTACTTCTAACCCTAGTAACTTTAGGCCAATATCGGTTCTCCCAACCTTTAGTAAAATATTTGAAAAAAAAAAATGTTGAACCAGTTGCTAAAACATTTCAAAAATTATAATTTGTTACATAATAAGCAATTTGGTTTTAATCGAGGTCGCTCGACTACCGATGGTGGCGAACAGTTATTCAATATCTACGAGGCCTGGGAGGATTCACGTGAAGCGCTTGGAGTTTTCTGTGCTCTGTAAGGCCTTCGATTGTGTTCAGTATGAAACTCTGACCGGGAAATTGCGACACTATGGCCTCGTGGGTACAGCATTAGACCTGATGAGTTCTTATATAACCAATAGAACGCAAAAGGTCTGTGTCAATGGCAAGCTTTCTGCGGTGTCAGTGACAAAAATGGGAACCCCACAGGGTTCCATATTAGGACCATTTCTGTTCCTCATTTATATCAATGACCTTCCTTACTTTGTTAAGGGTGATCATGAGATTGTTCTGTTTGCTGATGATACTTCGCTATTGTTTAAAGTTAATAGACGACAAACAAATTATGACGACGTAAACAGCTCTCTCAATAAAGTGGTACAATGGTTTGAAGCTAATAATTTATTGCTCAACGGAAAGAAAACAAAATGTGTAAAGTTTACTCTTCCTAATGTGAAACAAACGCAAACCATTGTTAAACTTAATAATGAGGAACTAGACCTTGTAGATAGTACCGCTTTCTTAGGTATAACATTAGATAATAAATTACAGTGGGGGCCCCATATAAGTGGTCTATCGAATAGGCTCAGCTCCGCGGCTTACGCTGTTAAAAAAATTCGTCGTCTGACAGATGTTGATACTGCCAGACTGGTATATTTCAGCTATTTTCACAGCATTATGTCATACGGTATTCTACTTTGGGGTAATGCTGCTGATATAGATGCAATATTTGTGCTGCAGAAAAGGGCCGTTCGTGCGATTTACAATATGGGTCCAAGAGAGTCGCTAAGAAACAAATTCAAGGCAGTTAACATAATGACAGTTCACTGCGTATATATATTAGAAAACTTGTTGTATGTACACAAAAACATTGACTCTTTTAATAAAAAGAGTGAATGTATATCATATAACTTACGAAAC
>JACTOM010000934.1:3004015-3197910 GCA_015832385.1 Elymnias hypermnestra | reverse complement strand
CATACCCGACTTGTTAGGCGAGGCTCCATGTCGTGTGGTATTCTGAATTCAAATTTAAAACATTACGATCGAAAAAGATGGTAAAAAGTACCACGTTTAAAACTGCATCAATAGTTTTTGTTCAATCTAGCAACAATATTTTGGTAGGGGCCATCGAAACCTAAACTCTAAGGTGGGCCAATAGATGTGTCCAGAAGAGTATATACGTCGTGAACTGTGATTATTTTTAGTGCCCTGAATTTGTTTCTTAGCGACACTCTTGGACCCATATTGTAGATCGCACAAACAGCCCTTTTCTGCAGCACAAATATTGCATCTATATCAGCAGCATTACTCCAAAGTAAAATGCCATATGACATAATGCTGTGAAAATAACTGAAATAGACCAGCCCGGCAGTTTCAACGTCCGTAAGACGGCAAATTTTTTTAACCGCGTAAGCCGCAAAGCTGAGACTGTTCGATAGACCTCTTATATGGGACCCCCACTGTAGTTTACTATCTAACGTAATGCCTAAAAAAACGGTACTATCTACCAGACTACTAGTGGCATGTTTGTGGCGGCGAGGACTGAGGGTTTTCATGCAATCATGCAGAAAAAAGCAGTATATTTCCTACAACGCTTGCGGGGTAGTGGCAACAGCATCCTACAGTCAATTGCTTATAAAACCGACATCCCCATTGTCAAAAATTTGATAGATATCGCGACCAACTAACCAAACTAACATAGGATCTAAGATAATTAATTGTTACTATCACTAACACACTTATGGGCTTATTTTCAAAATAAATTATTATTAACCTGCTTTATTCTCGATCCCGTGGGAATATAAAAAAATTCGCACTTATACCCATTCACTTTGCAAAATTTCAAGTCAAAACCGCGTATTCTTTTAAAGATCACATGATGAGTTATTGGATGAGAAAGTATGTTTAGTAATCCGCCATCATCACCTTTCTAATGGGAACATTAATTGTCAAAGTCTATAAGGAAGCAATCTTTATAACCTATTTCAGTAATACCATTTATATAATTGGCAAAAGCAATGTGATAAATGACATTATTTTCAACGAATACACTCAAAATAAATCATTGTATTCAATCTAATTTGAAAACGCTGACATAGGCTTTCGTGTGAAAGTAAACGACCTGTAATGAAATAAATTTATGCTGTTCAAACATGTGACAAAGACTGAACAATCGACAGCCTAGTTATCTGACTTGCAATATGGATGAGTAGGCAAATACAGCCTATTGTAACCAACAATGTGCAGACTAAATTAATGGCACGTAATATAAGACTGCTTTTTAAAAAATTATTATGAATCTTTTATTAAATTGAATAAGGAATTTCATGACATTCAATATGCCCCTGACAAATTATTGGGTTTATTGAAACGAAAATCAGATTTTTTCAACTCTCTCTCTCTCTCTCTCCCTCTCTATCCCCTCCCTCTCTGTCCCTCCTCTCTATCGCCCCCCTCTTACCTATACCATGTCCTCCGTCAAAACAAAGACAGTAAAATGATAAACTATGATCAAAATTGGTCAATTTTTTTTAAACAAAAGATAATTTTTTAGTTTGCACTTTAAAACAAATTAAAATATTTTGCACTTACATAAATCTCATCAGTTAATTGAAAAATACTTGTACGGATACGCTCAATATTTACTGATGAATTGCAGTTATTCATCAATTTAGAAGAGGCACTTTATCTAATTAAAATATTGCCATCGAACAGTTTTTCTTAATTGATTTCAATTTTATCATACAAATCTACATGGTAATTATATAAAGTAAATGTAATATGTTACACTACAAAACATTTCCTGACATTTAATATGCCCCTGACAAATTATAGGGTTTATTTAAACAAAAATCTTTTCCCCCCTTCCCTCTTTCTCCCCTCTCTATCCCCACTCTCTCTATCTCCCCTGTCTAGCCCCCTCTCTTTCTCTGCAAATCCATAATATTGAAGTTTACGAAGCATCTCTCCTCAATTTGAGTGTGCGTTAATTTATTAAATCTCTGTACATCCTATACCTTATACACTGTAACAATGTAACAAAATGTTAATCCGTAATAATATGACAAATAGATATAACTCCCACAACAAACAAAATATGCAAAACAGCTAGCAATTTCTATCATATACCAATAAATAAATAGCATAGTTATCAGGTTATTCTAATTAATTAACAGCGTGCAATATTGAATTTTAACAAAGTTCAAAGTAAACGCTTATCCAAATCCACTGCGCGGATTTAATCAAATACCGATAAATGATTTAAAACTTTTAACTAATTAAAAGTATATATCTAACCAATGCAATGTACAAAATTGCTAGCTTAGCCATATATAAATTTTAGATTTAAGCTTAATTTGAATATGAAAATTTTAATATAATAACTCGAAGTTTCAGTGAAACTACTCTGGAATAATTGCTATTATCTCATCTGAATCGTAAATCAACTGAAAAGACAGCAGTGGGCGATAATTTTAATATTGCGAATAAACTTTTATGAGAAACTTTGCTATTTCATTTAGGGACATATTTATATGCTTAAATATTTTTTTCTTTTAAATTTAAATCATGTTACTGTAACAACGAAAATACGATTAAGTGTCAAAATCTTCGATAAACTAATGTTTTTTATGTTTTTAATTTTAAAAAAAGAAGTGAATTAATGACATATTTAAAAAAAATTTAAAGTGATTGCGTACTTTATACATGTCAGAAGTGAAACTTCTTTGGCAAACTTGTTTTGAAGTCTTATTTATGTTTATACAAATCTAAAACTTTAGATTTCATTTCCGAGACTTAGAGGGGGGAAATAGGAAGAGATATGTTATCGAATTTAATTGTCATTATAATATTAAAAGTGTCCATTATTACTTCAAATAATTTATTGAAATCTCAAATGACGAATTTTAAATTAACATGTCACGTGTTTTACGTCATTATTAGAACTTATTTGTTAAATTTTGTTTCGAATTTCATATTTAAAAAATATTTTTATTTTATATTTTATGAAAATAGCCTATTAAATTATTCAAAAGCGAGTGGCAAATTAGGATGCCTAAACGCTGCACATCTTCGTGATGCTAATCACGCGTTTCATACGTAAAAAAAATTGACGACCTCGCTGGCGCAGTGGTCCAAAGTATTCGCTTTGCTAGCAGTAGTCCTGGGTTCGATCCCCAATAGGAGGAATTTAGGAAATTGTATTTTCTAATTTGTCTGAGTCTGGACTGGTAGGAGGCTTCGGTTGTGGCTAGTTACCACCCTACCTGCAAAGACGTACCGCCAAACAAAGAGATTTGTTTCCGGTACGATGCTGCCTAGAAACCATAAGAGTTATATCGCCTCGTACCAGATTAGCGCGCTTCTATCTTAGGCTGTACCATCACGTACTGTAACTGTATCGACCTCACTCATCAATACTTAGTATAATTTTTTTTTCTTTTTTTCATATATATAAAAATATACATAAACCATCCTCTCGCATCTGGCATTGGAGTATTATAAATATATTTATTTGGCCATGTATGATCGTCTAGCTAGTTAGAACCCATCAATATGTTGTATTCATAGTAATCCAAATTCTTTTAGAGCGTCAGAGGTAAAGAGATTGGAAGATTCGATAATCTTAATATTATTTATTATATCCATAAGGCATTACAGATAGTAATTTCAAGGAACATTAATTATATGTTAAATAATATCCATTGGATCAGTAGTTTTTGTTTTAATAAAATAAAACACAGTCGTCTCACGGATGACTGTGGGATAATATTATAATGTATCATAATAGCCATCAAGGAAGGTCTATCAACAGACTTCTTTTCTATCGCATATAAAAATAAGCAGTAAGTGGAGTAACCACTTACCGCTGAAGGAATCCCTACCATGGGCACCCAGGTACCTTCTAATACTATAATATGAATCAGGTACTAGAGTGATCCAAAGACTGGCTCCACACCGACCCGTGCTATGAGTTCCCCTCCCTGGATTTTTAGGGATTCCTGTTTATAGTGCGCCTGCGGCGTATGATCTTTCGATGGTTGTGTCATCGGGACTAAAGCCCGGATATGTTTTGTCAATATGTAGAGACAAGTCTCTAAGGTATATTCAAACGAGGATCGAAATCCATATATTTTGTTAGCCGAAGCTGTGATGAGGCATTAGCCATGTTTGTAATGCGCAAAGCGCGATTTCGTTATAATGGGATATATAAATCACCAATGCATCTTGTCAGATCAATTACACAGATCAGGAGTATCTGGCAGGCGGACCACACCGCATATATTACACATGTTTTAAGTCCAGTGTTAGACTAGATCGATGTATGTATCTCCACCTCGGTGGGATTCGTGGTATAATAATAATAATCACATATTTTAAGTCTTGTGATCGACTGCATAGATGTATAATATGTCACCACCTCGGTGGGAATGTTGTATAATTATATAATATGTTGATCCACATATGCTAGGCCTCACACCCACACAGAGTGTCCAGTCGCTGAGCTCTCAACCCAACAAAAGCATTGGTTCATTATATATTCGTGGCAAGCCACTGAAAGCAAAGGGATATGCAGGCCACACTGTCTATAAGCTAGCCCGCAGCCTTGATAATAAAGGCCCGACCAGCGGCCCTATCTCTATGACATGCTACAATGTCATTTTTATTACATTTAATAGTAAGCTAAGAGATTGTCCCTAACAGGCGAACACTTCACATGTGAGCAAGCCCACAAGATCAGTGTTCATTTGTCCATCACTGCTACGCAGAAGCTAACGCAACGCCTAGCAACATTCGGTCATGGCTCTAGCACTACCGATTAACGATGACGACGCTTATAGCGCCGGATCATCAATCAGTAACATTTCAGAAACCACATTGTACTAGCACTACTCTAGAGTCCTAGGCGTCCAAAGTTATGCGAGGCTCACTGCCATAGCCGAGGCTACAACAGGCCTGAAACACAACCCGTATCACCCAAAACAACTACAGTAACTTTGATTGTCTGCCGTCAAGGTGGAGCGAGGCTCGCTGTAACACAATGGCCACAGGCCTGAAACCCCGCCCTAACGACGAACAGCCTGGGGAAGCCCTTGAGCGAGGCTCGCTATAAAGATCGAAATCAATACAGGCCTGAAACCCAAGACGACCCCAGTACGCACCAAAGTAATATTCAGTACGATGTCTTACACTACTTCATGGAGTCACCTCCATAAAGTATCATTTAAGACACCATAATAAGCTGGAGTCGAACCCCAACCTCTCCTAGTGAAAGGTAGGATCGCAACACCAACTGTAGGCATGCCGAAGCACGCTCGTTCGAAATAGTCAAGATAAACTCAACTAATATGTGTATCGCCCCAGTAGTAATGTATGACATTTATTATTTTATTTATAATATTTAATTATAATTTAAATATTGTTTTAATATTTAAATTCGGTCCCTCTATTCGCTAGGCGCATAATCTCATACAATACATGCAGTCATACATTCGCGACATCTCCGTGCCGCGTCGCTTCGCGCCGCTCACCACTCCCTATATATGCGCGGAGGCTGTCGTGACGATCCGCGCGGTTCAATACACGAACGCGCCCCGTCTATACGTGAATCCGACTTTGATAATATTTTGTAATTATTTGCTTATTTAATCTTCTTAATATATTAATTTTATTTTATGATTAATAAATAATATATTTTTATACTCTTTTTATAATATGTATGAAAGTATGAAAAATCCATAAATATAATTATTTATGTACGGACGAGTCCGTTACAGTACCATCAGGTGAGATCACAGTCAAGCACTAAACCGTTAGCAATAAAAAAAACTCTGATGCGCCTTAAGAAGTTTCACTTCAATAAAATTTCGTAATTAAATATGCTATTGTTGTTTTTTGTAGGCAAAATATATGAATGTTTGAAACTGTATGTGACCGTAAACTTTAATAAAATTTTACTGAACAGCTTTAAACAGTGTTATTCCATTAATTCATCTCAGCAAGAATATATATTTTTTAATATTCCTACAATAGGCCCTTTTGTTATAGCTCAACTCATTTTGCCAGTTTATTACGTAGGTCTGTAAATATAAGGCGACCTTTAAGGATATTAGTGACACAACGGCCGTGCGAAATGGCATTATGCTGTCGTCGACGCAAGATTAATACCTTGCGTAGCCAGATTCTTTGATAAAATCGACTGCGACGATATTTGGATAAGGGATGAGAAATAATTGACGCAGATATTCAAGTTACACATTTAATATCCTACAAGTAAATGCTATCTTATTTCCTAAGAAAAAAGAACACCTAGAAACAGTTAAGGTAAGAGAATCATTAAAATCTCAAAAGGAATGACAATAATCTCATTTTAAGAATATTTTACATCCTAAAACTTTAATATAAGATAAACTACATTATATCGTCCACTAAACCACGCTTGTGATAAACTTTTATGGTGTTTGTGATCGTCCGTGCTTTTCTTATGAAATTATTGACGGCATATGAAAAAATTTTGTTACGATAAATGAAATATATTTATTTTATACGACATTCAAGCAACTTTAATAAAAATCTACACATGAGATGTCTGTATGACGACAAAATGAAAAGTATCGATCAAATGGTTATGTCGCGTGACTTGTTAGCCACGTATTTCAATTTCAGTTATTTTCTAAGCACAATTTAACTGCTTTCTGTAAAAATATAATTAGATGACATAATGGTTACTTGTTTGGCTATTAAGACTCCAACAGAGATCAATAAGTTCTTTGTTAGAGTCCTGAGTCGGGCCAACAGATAATCATTATTGGTTTTTTTGTTAAGAAATACTGTTTTTGCCCGAAGTTGGAAAATTGGCGATGTGCCTCGGAGATCATGTTAAGCCGTAGATCTTTATACTTAATTTCTCTTCATTCATGTTGAATTAGCGTGTATTTTGCATACACTCTTGCACTCTATAAACACTCTTGCGCAATAAGTTAATCTCTGAGGATCCGTCATTCGTTATCCGGCGTCAGGAGTACCACAGTCATATCCAACGACCTGGTGCAGGTACTTGCCGAAGCAACTATGGCCCGTTAGTACCTGCAGCAGACGTTTGGAAATAGATCCGTGCCCCCTGGTGAATCAAATGTCCAGGTGAGGTCGGATCGCCTCCACTGTGACTATAGCTGCAGTTGGGACCATCTTGCCTCCATTTTTCGATCAGAGCTCTGTCGGCGAGAGCCCTGATGCTCCGGACCTGGTCGTCATAAGATTCAGCGTTTCTGGATGCCTTTATAGCTACCCTGCATTAATAGGCGACTGCTAGGTTTTCCGTCCGTCTTCCAAGGAAGGTCGCCGCCAATACATTAGAACTAGAATGAAATAATTTTTCTTCTTTGGTCTGCACAAATTAATAACAATTTCAAATTGAAATGTTGATGTGCCCTAATGTTTATAAATCGCCGCCTTGATAAGCTGCTCCGGACGTCCGGTATTCCAACCAGAACAAATCCGCGGAAATCTGAACAGGTGACAGCGCTGAGTACAATAGATAAACTTTGTTTATTCTGCGAGTTAAGTTTGAAATCTGCTTTTGTTTGAGCGACGTGAAGTTTTAGAACACAAAGGGTATTAAAATCCTCTTCACACTTAATGATCTAAATATCGACAATAATCAGTAAATATAATACTATAAAATTATTAATGTATTAAACGTTGAAACCGTCTAACCAATGTGCCTCAAACCGGTTTAATTAGAATTATCACCAAATAATGCAAAGAAGATTTCAGACCATAAAAATCTGAGTGAGTTATTACGTGATCTTCCAAACTCATGTGATCATCGTGAAAATTAGGAGACTAGTTTCGCAATGTAGACGCTCATTTTGTATTAATTTCCCCATATTACCACAGGATGAGAAACTACGCGAGTGACGGGCTGTTGTCTATCAATTTAAACTAAGATCCAAGAAGCAGTCATTATTTACTGTGTTGATGTTCTTATTAATTTTTTAATATAAATTTAAGAAAGCTTGGTCCTTGAAGGACTAAATGATAAAAGAAAATGACATTGTTAAAAAGTACCAAAAATGTCAAACACCGATATCAATTAAATAGTTTAAAAGTGTATAAAAAATGTAGGTAGAGACATCTTTAGTGTTTTATATTAAACATATAGACAAATAAGATGTCTTTATAAGCATATATTAAATATTTAAGGAAGGCATTTTGGTACCAAAATAAATACTAATGCGGTTGATTCAATCAATCAATCAATCAAAAATATCTGTATTCAAGTAGGCATATTACAGCACTTTTGAATCGTCAAATAATATATTTTTCAGATTCAACACTCTGATTCTAATATACGTCTGATGATGGTCCTCAAGATCGGCTTAAAATCTAAAGTTACGAGGGTTCCTTCGCGCCCTGATCCGAGAAGAACCCACAACAAACTCAGTCGGGTATTTTTGTTTTTAACATCATCATTACAATAACATATTAGTTTACTATATTAAAATTAGAGCAATTTGTTCACTCCCAGGCGTTTCTATCGTCTAGGTAATCTTGCAATTCATGAACAGTTGTTAAAGCCGCTTTCCCACATTGTGGCTTTGAAAATCTCTCTACCCACTATGTTCACGACAGTATTGCCACTATCATGAATTCAGGATTTAGTCAAATAATGATAAACAAAAGTTTTACGGGATTCTAATAAATTAACAATATTCGATAAAAAGGTTGAAAGATGATAAATAGATTTTTATAGAAGATAGATATTATTTTGAGTTTTGATAGAATACAATCCACGAATCAGTGATATTTAAACACATTTTTTAAAGTTCCTCAGTTTATTTAAGAAATAAAGTGCGTTTAAAACTATCTAGAACATACATCTAAACTGTGAACATAAATAGAAGATCTTTAAACATTTTACGTGTATTTTCTTTGTTAATTTAATAATAAATGACGCTGCACGATTTTTCGCAAATACAATTCATTTCATTAAGGAATTAATACGTAAAAAAAGTATTTTAATATTGTCATTCACAAATTTATGTATATACTTTTAATTGTACACCATACATAACTAAGAAATGAATGAGAAAAAAATGTACAATAAGGTAATCTTATTATAAAAACAGGTTTTGCTTAATATGTAAATGTTATTGGGAAATATCATAAAAAACAAAATTTAATAAAGGAAATCCGATTTGTGCTTAATTGTGAATCGGATGAAGAAATTACTTAGTGATAAATAGCTGAAGGTGACACGAAGTAGGCAAATTTTGGCAGACGGAGGATGTAAACAGGAAAATGGAATGTTGTTGAGATAATTGGGAGATTGCGAAAGGATTTTATAAAATTCAATTAGAGAACAAATAGTCCTATTTTCACTAGTAAAAAACAGTCAATGAATACCTACTTACGAAAATGAAGACAACTTAAAAAGAAGTAATACAAAATACATGTAAGTCTTTTCCTACACCATCTTGTACTACCTTCTTAAAAAAATAAAGAAACTCTTTTTACGAGAGATTCTTTATTTTTTTAAGAATCTCTCGTAAAAAATCTCTTTATTTAAGATTTTAACTTCTAAAAAGAATGAATATTTGAAAGGATTGTATTAACAAAGTTTAAAAAAGAATTTTATTTACGACAACGCCAACACGCAATGTATCAGTGTGGTGGTTCTATGGTTTAAAAACCGTCTCTCCCATAAATGGGGAGGCCACGTGGGACGTGAATAGGCTGCTACTTACTTATGAAATCAGATCAAATTCATTAATACACTCATTTCAGGTCTCAAATTGGTGTATATTAGCTTGCAAATGCCATTTAATAGCTTGCAAATCTTTATAGAACTGCCTCATTGGTCTAGTGGTGAACATGTTCGACTAGAGACATGAGGTCCTGGGTTCGAGTCCCAGGTCGGGCCAATTCAAAATTGATGTTGAATTTTCTATTAAGATTTTTTTTCAATTTTCTCAATATTTGCCCGAAATTGGGAAGTTGGCGGTGTGCTCCACCCCCGTGCTTTGGAGAGCACGTTAAGCCGTCAGTCCTGCGCCTGATCTCTCTCCGATCGTGTCTGATTGCCGTCACTTCGAACTATGAGAGTGAAGGAATAGAGTGTGTACTGTGCCTGCCAATCCGGAGTGGAGCAGCGTGATGGGTCTATGCTCTTAAAACTCATTCTCATATGAGTGAGGAGGCCTGTGCCCAGCAACCTCAGCGGGCCCGCTTGTTGGCGCTGATCGCCGGCGAACTCTCTCTTGAGAGCTTTGTAGGCGGGATGATGTCAAGTGAGAGATGTTGGGCGAGAGTGGCTTTCTTCTGCGAAACTGTAATCTACAGGACGCCAACGAGCGAGATAGCGAGAATGCAGTAGATGCTCCCCCTAACCGCAGAAGGAGGTGGGATATTAGGCAGCGTTTGTTTGCGCACCTGCTCCCGCCTCCATGAATCCTCAGTCGGACTCATTTGGGGCACCAGGGAAGAATTCGCTAGCTGAACCTCTAGTGTCTCACTTACGGATGAAGAGGGTTCCGCTGAGTTTTACTAGGTATTGCGAGGTCTCCTCTCTCGCCAAGTCCCACACTTCTGACCCCATTCTGGTCGGGATAAATGTGCAAAAGCATTTCCCAGCGCAAAAAAGGCCTGTGCCCAGAGCATTGGGACGTTAATGGGCTGCCACTTACCTTAAATGTTTAAAGATGTCACTTATTTTAAAATGTCAAGATATGTTATTATTAAATCATGAATTATCTGAACAAGATATACATATATAGAGAGAATATGACCTTATAATAGCAATTGCAAAAAGATGTAACATTGGCTCGCACTTTTGAATATTTCGTTGACAATCATACTGATAAAAAGTCGACATATTAATATTATTCAACGGAAAAAGAAACAACCCTCCGCCTTAATGAACATTTACTTAAAATATGAACAATTTTGACTTTAGAGTATGTAACAGCTTCCAGCTATCCAGTTACAGTAAGAGGACAAAGCTGTGACATGACACGTACAATACATGCAAAGGCATGTTTGCAATGTACCTTGACAATGTCTGTAGTTTATATAATATTGAAGTGTATGTATCTGAATTGTGACATATGTAAAGACAGCCACGCCAATAAAACTCCAAATCAACATTTTACAACATATTTTCCAATATCGCTTTAGATATAACAGTTATTTCGCTTTTTAACCATCATCCTATCTGTAGCACGTCTTTCAAAATTTTCTTTTCTTTCTTTTTTTTCCGCCTCCACCAAAACTATTCTCACCGGTCAAGTTTTTCCATTCTAACCTTTTTTACCATCGTTAAACAATAATATTAGGAGTATTCAAAAATAATATTATCGATTAATCTGAGTTTATTGTCGGTTCTTCTCGAATAAGGGCGCGAAGGAACCCTTGTAACTTTAGATTTTAAGCCGTTCTTAAGTACCATCATCAGACGTATATCAGAATCAGAGTGTGAAACAATATATAATTTGACGATTCAAAAGTGCTGTTATATGCCTACTTGAATAAAGATATTTTTGATTTGATTTGATTTATTGAACCTTACACATATTTTTGTGTATGCGCTGATCGAGAATTAATTTCTTTGCTGTTTCCTATTTTTTGTATAGGTTATATTCGCGAAATGTCAGAAATGATTTAGATAAAAGGGATTGGCAAAAATTATATTGATTGCTTGATTGAAACTACTGGTTTTTAATTAGCATTGAACTTACCTTTAATATCTTTTATGATATATATAAAATACAAAAATACATTAATGTAATGCAAATTGCTGTTAATGATATCTACAACAAAATTAATATTAAGAAGAGAAAATCGTGTTTCTGTCAGTTCTTTACTTATTTCTGCACAACATATGTTACATTCTTAAAGTAAAATTATTTAGTATAAAGTGGGAGAATCTCCTTCAATAATGTGTGGTAATATAAATATAAGATAAAGTCTCTCATACATATATATTTAATAAAAAAAAGGTAAAGTAGCAGCCAAAGAACATCCCACTACTGAGCACACACCTCCTCACTCATATGAGAGAGGGTTTTTAGAGCATAGACCCACCACGCTGCTCCACGCTGAAGATTGGCAGGCACAGTACACAAGTGGACTTTCTATTCCTTCGCTCTCACAGTTCGATGGGACGGAAATCCGACACGGCCGGAGAGAGATCAGGCGCAAGCCCGACTGCTAAACGTGCTCTTCGAGGCAAGGGGGTGGAGCACACTGCCAACCTCCCAACTACGGGCGAATATTGAGAAAATGTTAATAGAAACGTCTATATCGATTTTTGAATTGGCCAACCCGGAACCCAGGACCTCATATCTGTAGAACATGCTAACAACTAAACCAAATAAATATATAAAATAAATATTTATTTTATTTGTTTAAGGTATGTTATGTTCAAGAAGTAAACTAACAAAACAACACGATATAACACTAAATAATGTATGAAACACATTTCTCACTAAACTAGGAATGAACCTGTATTTTAGGCAACAGTGCTCTCCTCGCAACATACATATACAAGCAAGAAGTATCAGCCAAAAGATAAGCTTAAAAATTAAATGAAATAAATTTTTAAAAGGCACTTTTAACGTATTATAATGAAATAAACGAAAAACGTATTTTCATCATAAGACGCAGCTTAGTTTCTATTGGTCCATAAAGAAGCACGTACAACTTTTCTGAAGGCATATGTTTATATTTAAATCGTTGATGTAGTAACAAATTTCATGCATGCATGTCTCGTTTAGTGGAACAGTCACATAATATTGAATAATCAACGCAACAGCAGCCCTGGGATCTACGTTAACTTGTTCTAATACCTCACTCTAAGGCTGCCATAACTAATTCCGTCCTCGGTTCTAGCGGCGTGAGGCATTAATCTTGCCACGTCAGCAGTGGAATGCCATTTGCACGACCGCAATGTCACGAACACACCTAAAGCTTAGCTACGAAACTTGTTCGTTTCTTTTAATGCTTATTCACAGATTGGCATTAATTGATATTGCGTTTTATATCCAATCACGCTTTTCTCAATCAACTTGAGTACTTTATCTAATTAGATTTTTTTTCAATTACGAGCTATTTTGAAACACAAACTCAAAATTTTTTAAATCGTCAAATATATATATTTCCACACACTTATAACAAACATACGATTGATGATGGTATTATAAAACGACTCAAAATCAAAATTTACGAGGGTTTCTTCGCGCCCTATCCTGAGAAGAGCCCACAACGAGCTCAGTCGAGTATTTTGAATATTTTTTTACCGAGAGCAATCGTGTACAACCACGCGTTTCGATCGTCTTAGTAATCTTGCAAATTGTAGTATGATTTTTCTTTTAGCAAAGACTTTGCGTTTATTAAGCGACATCTTTAGAAGTTCTTTTGGGAGTTAATATAGAATTTTTTTTAAGTTTTAAGGAAAAATTAAGAAAGTAATGAATATCATACTTATCCTTTACTAGTTGTTTCCAGATACATCACCAGCGTATTTTCCCAACCCAAAAGGATATAGGAACGTATTAAAAATTACAATATTAGGAAAGATATTGTTATCTGTGACAACGTCTGCAACAATTTTGTTCGGTTGGCGAATTTTAACAGATTATATCCAAAATGATATTTAAATATTTCAAAGTTTTTCTATCTAGAAAAGTAAAGGATCATTGCGAAAGGAGTCACTCTTGAGTCAATCTCGAATAGTATTATAATCTCATGATATCACACACTAAGTTTGGTGTTTATAGTTTTTTTGCTTTGCTGATGCAACCGTTTTCGAGCACATCGGCTGAAGAGTTTTGATTTCTAAAGGACATTCGAAAATAAAAGCTGTTTTAAATACATACATATATAATACTATCCAAATAATATTTAAAATATAAAACTACTATATTAATCTACAAAATGGATTTTGAACATAGTGAGTTTAACCTTTTTTGTAGGTATAGCAGACGTAGTATTTTCTTATTTTTTTACATTTACCTTTGGACCTAATAAACATATTTTCCTTCACGATCCCTCTTTTATCTTACTACTCATCACTCTGCTAACAAAAAAGGCTGCCCTTGAGGCAGGCTGTTTCATTTTGCCATTACACTAATTTCATAAGATGTGTTAAGGTAATTATTTACAGAGAGATCAATCTTTCTAGCGTAATTACGAGGTTATGCAAAATTTGTTGGTGGATTTATATACATATGTAAGGTAAGGTAAGTAGCAGCCCATTAACGTCCCACTATTGGGCACAGGCCTCCTCACTCATATGAGAGAGGGTTTTTAGAGCATAGGATTGGCAGGCATTAGTACACAAGTGCACTCTCTATTCCTTCACTCTCACAGTCCGATTTGACGGTAATCCGACACAACCGGAGATAGATCGGGCGCATACAAATATGTATTTTGTATTATTTCGGTGTTCCAACCACTTTAAGATGATCGTCCAAAACTATAAAAATAAAGTTAATTAAAATACGATACGCTAACACTGGCGGTAACAAATATCATATTTCAGTTTTTATTAGGAAATACATTTCATTTTTGCCATGCCAGATAAGAAAATTGTCCTTTATTTTTGTATTAACAAATAAATATAATCTAAAACCTGTTGTCAATGAAGAGAAAATCTAATTAAAATTAATTGCCGTTTAATTAACATTATTAGCCACTTAATTTCTTTTAATAGATACTCCATTACACGAACATGTGTATATTTTCCTGCATAATTACAAAAGTTTGTAACACCATATATATTGACCTTAGATCTCGTCTAATGACAGTAATTAACAATTTTAAAACGACGAAGTAAACATCTAATAGGACTTTCTGGTCAACGGTTATTAACATCTTGCTACTGGATAGGAGCAAATCTCTTTCATAGAAAAGAAAGTTTGGAAGTTAAATATGCAACCTACTGTGCTATAAAGAAGTAAATTGAAAGAAAGAAAAGTGACAAAATGAATTATCTAATATATAAAATTTCCCTGTCACAATGTTAGTTACCGTACTCCTCCGAAACGGCTTTACCGATTTGTACCAAATTTTATATGCGTATTCCGTAGGTCTGAGAATCGGCTACTTTCTATTTTTCATACCCCTAAGTGATAAGGGTTGTACACCCTTGACATTTCTTTTTTATAATTTTTGGACGAAATTTTTTATTTTTATTTTTTTGTGACACAGCATACAAAATACATACAACCCTAAATTTTCACTTTTCTATCACCAACCCCTATTTTTTAATAGCGATAATAGTAATTATATGGCAAAACAACGCTTGCTGGGTCAGCTAGTAATTCTATGTATCTACCAACTCGCAAGTATTATGGGACCAGTTAATGCTAGTATAAAACGAACAATTAGCGAACGAACGAAACAAGTACTCCTCTCTTATATATCTATATCTTTTTTACGTTTACGCGTTTTTAAACTTATATAAAACCTATTACAAAGGCATTTATATTCAATAAAAAACCTGATATATTGATAATTCCTGCTTTCTGTATTTATCATATTTTTAAATTGTCTTAGTCGGTACTGCTAGTCATTAGTTTCAATAGTTAATTTTAAGCGGGATAATTCATTACATAATTTCACTGAGCGGCATAGACTATATTACCTTCTCAAAAAAATAGAGATCCCTTTAGGATAAGGAAAAAGTTGGTCACAAAACATCGGGTGCGCTGCGGATG
Source organism: Elymnias hypermnestra (assembly GCA_015832385.1). NCBI lineage: Eukaryota > Metazoa > Arthropoda > Insecta > Lepidoptera > Nymphalidae > Elymnias > Elymnias hypermnestra. The sequence goes on along the minus strand of JACTOM010000934.1, from coordinate 3,182,167 downwards.
CCATTTGATGAAAGAACAAAAAAATGTTCTACAGTATTGTAAAACGTATATTTACAAAAGAAGTCCGTCATACCTATTGTCCAACGACTGTAGTTATGCCACTTTAACTACTCTTTTACATTTTAAAAGTTGATAACAGCGCGGACAATAATCAAACCATATTATTCATACCTCTGTATTAATTTTTATCCTATTGAATGATATTTTATTAAAGACTGTTTCAATACCTGTAAAATAATGTTTAATGATTAAAATCTGACTCTCCATTCAAAAGATATAACGATATTAAAATTCAATATCAAATCAAATTTATAGAGATTGATCGGTTGAAATGTCGCTGGTTATCTATATCTACATATATATAAGAGATTTCCAGGTAACAATGGACTCATCACGATATCTCTGGAACCATAAGGCGTAGAGACTTGAAATTTGGTAGGAATATTCCTTTTGCCGAGTGGAGGTCAGCTAAGAATGGATCTTATGAAATTCTACCCACAAGGGGGGTTGCGGTGGTGTTAACTGTTGACTCATTGACTCATCACGATATCTCTGGCACCATAAGGCGTAGAGATCTGAAATTTGGTAGGAATATTCCTTTTGCCGAGTAGAGGTCAGCTAAGAACGGATCTTATGAAATTCTACCCGCAAGGGGGGTTGCGGTGGTGTTAACTGTTGACTCATTGACTCATCACGATATCTCTGCCACTATAAGGCGTAGAGACCTGAAATTTGGTAGGAATATTCCTTTTGCCGAGCAGAGGTCATGTTTCTTATTTTTTTCCGTTTGCCTAAATTAATGCAATTGCTACCCAGAAAAAATTCCACGCAGACGAAGTCGCGGATTCTGCTAGTCCATATATATAAAAGAGATATCCAGGTATCTATTGACTCATCACTATATTATGTCTGGAACCATAAGGCCTAGAGACTTTTTTTTGTCGCTGGGAAACGCAATTTACGCACTAACCCTGACCGATGACCAGTCAGGAGTGCGGGACTAAAGCGTAGAGACGTGAAATTTGGTAGGAATATTCCTTTTGCCAAGTAGAGGTCAGCTAAGAACGGATTTTACGAAATTCCACCCGCGAGAGAGGTTGCGGGGGTGTTAATTAAAATATTCAAATTTTTACATTTAAAAAATTCAAACTTCACATTTACAAACTATATCTTTCATGGTATGTAAAATGTGGTCAAAATTTTTTTTAACATAATGGAACCTATCAAAAGTAAATCTTAGGAAATTCCACTCTCAAAAGGCAGTGCGGGTATGTTTCTTATTTGTAAAACAATTTGCCTAAATTAATGAAAATGCTACCATTCCAAGCAGACGAAGTCGCGGGTTCAGCTAGTTTATAATATTATAAGCTAGGTTATAAATATAACATCATAATTTTCCGTGTTATTTAATTCAAGTATATATTCAATTTCCCAAACGATCGACTATTCTTTGAAGTATTCATTAAGCATTGATCGATTTTAGCTAAGCCCCTTTAAAGATTTTCCGTTCATCATTAACCGTTAATTATTGTGAAATTAATTGTGACTTGTCAAGTTTCTGAAGATTGCGGTCCTGTAAAGATAATATTAATTATTGAATTTACGCTTTCTATTTTAAAAAAGCCTATATCTGTGATATAACATTGTATTTTACTTTACATCGCACATATTCTTGAAATATTAGTATTTTTATTTTCGATTATATCGATATAAATCTGTAAAATTCGTTGTTTCACAAACAATTAAATCGTATAAATATAAAAAAATCCTATTCCTAGCGATATTATTTCCACATAATGTGATACTTTATTTTCAATATCATATATAGACTAAGATGTTTAGTTGAGTAATAAATAGAAAAACTGTATGGCATTTTATAATAGTATACCTATATATAGTTTCGAAGTTGTAGATGGGCTCTTTGTACTCCTTACATGGGTTTCCTAATAGATTTTCAATATTAACCATGGAGTTCTATTGTAAAATGATAAATCGATACACAGCAGACACTCTTGAATATAGGTTAACTATTATTCGTATAATGTTTTCATAAATGTATAAAAATAGTTTTGAGGACATTCTTTATATTATAGACGACAGTAAACTTCAGATCTTTTTATTGCCACTCTGAATTGATTCAAGTAGTAATTTACACTAAATTCTTTTTTTTGTTCTATTAGCTATTAGGTAAAATATATTAATCTCATACTATTTTTTATTAAAATAGTTTGATCTCATTCATATCGTAACCAAGTTATGAATTAGAACCTCAGACGCATACACTTGTGCTATTTTATGTCTCCTGTGTAAGTTTCCAATCTCTCTAAAAGATTAACTGTCGGTTCCGAACGTAATTATAACTTTTATTGTGTAAAATATTCTACTTTAGACGAACTCCTGGGCAGTACAGTAATATTTTTCGCATCAATAGCAATAAAATTGGTTTCGATTCCCGGCAGGGCTATCTAAAGGAGGCAAATGAAAGGCAAAGGGAGGATGCGGCTGATGCCCTCCCTCTCCGTCGAAGGAGGCTGGGTGGCAATAAGCGCAGGTATACGTTCTATTAGTCTTCTCTGTAAACTGTAGATTGTTATAGTAGGCATCATTCGGGTGGTTCACTAGAGTGGAATGCGAAATTGGACCCACTAGTGATCCCATCCAAGGATGACGAGGGATACACTGGCTTTTAGTGGGTATTCTGGTTAGTCAGCGAGTCCCACACTCCCGATTGGAAGAATTTCTTCGTGCACCAGGGTGCGTAAAAGCACCCTGGAGGAAGAAGAAATTCCCAGCGACAAAAAAGGGCTATTTCAAGAAATCATATTTTCCAATCTTTTAAATGACTTTTGAGGGACATTTGTAGCTATATAGTAACTATTGTGTCACCACTCACCACACTTGGTGATAAAGAAGGAAAATTACAATCTCGTTACAAATTATGAATTGTTTCTGCATTTCAGGCTCGTGTTCTTTAATAATTAATTCCCAACCCATTATATCAAAATAGTAAGTCTCTGATATCAACACTCGAAGAAAAATTAAAATTCATATACAGTGTCATGTTATAATTGATTGGTATTTCATAATTGCTACCCTACCAAGCACGCTTGGGCTTATAATAAAAGCCGGAGGACTAAAGCTGCTGTTTTATTCATATAGACCGCCTGAGTTGGTTCTAGGAAAATATAATTCAGCTGCGCTTTATCGTTGCGGTAAAAGTATAGATAGATACCTATCTGAAAAATATTCAGAAGAACGGAAAAAATATATATCATCATCGGTATAACTTTTAGGATAGACTACAAACATGTAAAACTTAAGTATATAATGCCTATTATATTCGCCGGTTGGGTTAATTTAGGACATTGTATTTATAATTTGTCTGAGCCTGTACTGCTGGTTAGTTTCGACCGAAGCAAGTTACCACCCTACCAGCAAAAACCTACCGCCAAGCAAAGAGACTTGTGTTCAGGTACGATGCTGTGTAGAAACCATAAGAGGTGAATTGCTTCTTATCAGATAAGCGCACTTCCATCTTAGACTGTATCATTTCTTACCACCAGGTTTGTCACCAATATAAAAAAAATCTATTTAAAAATCTCTTTATTATATTTATTCCGGCTTGTGCGGCACCGATTTTCACGAGATTTTTATTGCCAGCCGATGTAATAAGGAATAACTTTTACAGAAATTTACACGGGAATGAGAAATCCCAGCCTAAATATGAATATTACATACTGCCGGAGGAGGCAGACTACAACGCAGCGCCTGTTTGCGTATGTCGGACTCATCCGGGACACCGGAGTTATATGAAAGTTGAACTCCTTTTTTTGTAGCTGGGAAATGCAATTTACACACTAACCCTGACCGGTGACCAGTCAACAGTGTGGGGCTCGGCAATGGTAGGTCGCAATACCCACTAAAACCCAGTGGAACCCTCTTCATCCATTAGTGAGGCACCAGGTGTTCAGCTCTCGCATTCTGCCCTGGTGTCCCGGATGAGACCGACGGAGGATTCACGGAGACGGAAGGGGGTGCGCAAAAATGCGCCGCCTTGTATTCCGCCTCCTTCGGCGATAAGGGGGAGCATCCACTGCATTCTCCCTCTCTCTCTCTCGTTGTCGTCCTTCAGCGAGATTACCGTCTCACAAAAGAAGGCTACATACGCCCACCATCTCTTACTGGAGATCATTGTGCCTAAAATGCTCCTCAACGAGAGGTCGCCGCCGATCAACGCCACTAGGAGGTGATGTTGAGATCCTCAGGCCGCAAGTGCCTCATTCACGGATGAAGAGGGTCCCGCTGGGTTTTAGAGGGTATTGCAAGGCCTTCTTGCTCGCCGAGTCCCGTGAACCCATGAGTTGGGTTTTGTGCATAAAAGCAATTCCCAGTGAAAAAAAACAAAAAAATATGCATATAAATATTAATATATTGAACCACAAAATCTTGGCTTTGCTAGTTAGCATTTAAAGGAGGTAAATATATTAATTTTGCATAAATCTGCTTACACTTCAGACCCAATAAAGCTGCATACGTATTAATGTTGCAAAAACACTATTTTAAATAATAGATACTACTCCTGGTATATATGTCTTCTTTGTATATATGTTCTGAATAAATTTTTCTGTATACGAAGAGTATGCTGTAAATAATAAATATAACATTGTAAGCAAGCGTCCTTGTTAAAACTTTATGCTTTAACTGCATTACATCCAGTTAATGAAGTCTTACATTCATGTATGTTGCGTTTCAAAAGTTTACCGTCAAGTTTTTATCATACGTACACTACATGTCATAACAGTTTTGAATTATATATATAAACGAGGCATTGATTTTGTTGACTCATTTATATAAATCTAACCTCAAAATCTCATTATATCATTATTTAATAATTACGAAATCTTCAGTTTACAAGACCGTCCAAGTATTAAACCATATAACGTTATAATATATTATCAATGGCTTTATATATTAAACTATAAAGCAATTTCTATTTACGCTGACTACTAAAAACAATAATTTTGCGCCTATTCAACGGTTATTGCGGTTTACCGTTAATAGACCAAGTAAATGATTATTTTATTTAGTTATAAATGCTGAATAATGCGTTTTGTGGTTACAATAATTTAAACTGATTTTAAGTATCTCTGAAATTTACCACAAATTATGAACATCTTGAGTTTTTTTTTTATTGAAACACTACGTACCGCCTCAAAAGCAACAAATAAATAAGATGAAGGATACTTGCAGAATATTTCAACTTTAGTAAAAAATTTGGTTACAACTTAAACCAAAAAAAAATCGTAATAGAAAAACGCGCGCTTATCGGCCAAAAAGCCAAAGTCCATCAAATATTATATTTTCGATCAGAAATTGATGGCTGTCAATGTCAAATGTTAAAAACAAATGAAATAAAAGTGCGGCTGTACAAAATGCACATGTCAGAAGTGAAACTTCTTTGGCAATATAATTTTTAAGTCTTGATTATATGTATACAAATTTAAAACTTTAGATTTCCAAGACTTAGGGAGAGGGAAAAAGGAAGATATGTTAGGAATGAAATGGATTCCATTGTCATTAAAATAGTTAGTGTTGAAAATTAATACAAATAATTTATTGAAATCTCACATAAAGAATTGTAAATATAAATGCCACGTGTTTTTTTTTTCAATTTAGAAATTATTAATTATCTTTTGTTTTTAATTTAAATTTTATGAAATTATTAAATGACGAGTGGCAAATTAAAATGTCACATGTTATTTGTAAATATTATAACTACCTAACCTTCAAACGGATTAGCATAAAAAACGCTGCACATCTTCGTGACGCTAATTGCGCCTTTTATCCATAAAAAAATATCTACATAGGCCTAAACAAATTTCACAACAAAAACACATCTTTTAAATTTTATTTAATTTCTGAACGACGAGACGATCATCAAATGTTTGAAATACAGGAATAGTTTCTAAGGGAAACTGAAATTATTGTTTTTACGGATATTCCAATCATTTTTTTTGCTATTACCTCGCCTTTTAAACCTTCCCTGGCCTTCAACAGATAATTCATAACCAAAATTAGCCAAATCAGTCCAGCCGTCCTCGAGTTTTAGCGATACAAATGAACAGCAATTTATTTATATGTATGATTATGATTTGAGGTTATTATAAAGTAATCATTTTAAAGTTTATTTAGTGACGTAACGCCAATACGATCCTTTTATAGAATATATGAATATATAATGATAAAATTTATCTAAATTGAATTGATATCAGAAACGTTTGTAGAGGTCAATAGTTTAAAGTTCAAATGCAGTGTAGTGTAATCAATAAATTATTACTTGTGATCATTTTCTCCTGACAACTTCTGTTGCAATTAACTTGAAAGTTATTTCGATACAACAAACGAATAAAATTGCACTAGGTTTTTATTGGAAAACGAAGTCATAACTTTCACAGCTTTTATGTATGTAGATATATCCTTAGCATAGTAATATCTCTGCACCTACATCACTAAGAGATCTTTCCAGAGGGAAAAGGTGTCTTGTTTTTACTAATTTAAATTCTTTTTCTTTTTAATTCTTTTGGGACCTAAATAAGTAATATAAAAGATAAATAAACTTTTCATATAGCCAAGTTTTAGTAGTAATTTCTCTCACAATTGCTATGTAATAAAATAATAAATTTCAAGTATTTGTGTCACTTCTCTAACTTATAAAGTTAATCACTTGTAACAATGGAAACTCTTTATGACTTTAAGTCGTATTTGTTTACGTTCAGTAAATTAAGCTTTAGTCATTTTTTTGATCTTATAGATTGATTACTTTTAATTCACATAATTTCATTATGTAATGAAATATCGACCACATTAATTTTAAGGTTTTCATGAAGAGAACTTCTTAAATAAAGAAATTGATTTTATATATACAAGTTCCGGTAGATTCAATATTTTTCAAGAATGACAAATATATCTGATAAATAAAGAGTTTTCCTACACATCCACGGGATCAGAAACTAGGGAGGTGTCACCGCCGAAACAGTTTTAATAAAATTGTTGTAATTTAAATAAGCAGTCCACAGAGACGCCAAGGCCAATATGGTAGCGCTCGTTGGCTCGTATCAGCTGACCGTGTAGCATTTACAAACACACTTATTTGTCCAAAATAAATGATAATTTCAAGTGTTTCGTGATTTCATAAAACCACAATGTTTTCTTAATAATATAGTGTTGTGTAATACTATTAACATATAAAAAGGTAGTCAAAGAAACATCGAATATTAATTGTCTGATTTAAAAAAAAACATTGTTTTTCCACTAGAAATCCTCACTTAAAGCGAATCCATTCGAACAAGTAGACGTTGAGTAATGATGACAAAGGGAATGACTTGTGAACAGAAGCGTATAATCAATGTTTTCTAGCCTATTTGTAAAAACTTTAATTTGGCGAATGGTTTGCGAACATTTAAGTGCTGTTTTCAAGTATCAACAATAACAAAGAATATAGAAAGAAATTCAGTTCTTACTTAATTACTGTATTACCAGAAAGTGTCATCCGCAACACGCTTCAAAAAATGTAATTGGAGTTACAAATGAAAATTTGAATATGCTTCTTTGTATGCAAAGAGAATGAATTAATAATGACCACTAAACAATAAAATCAGAGTAACGATTTTAAAATTGTTCTTTACGGTATAAAATAGAAAAGATTACAGATTGATACATATTAATTTTAAAAAAAATTGGATACTACAATAGCAGGCAAGAATTTGTATATTTAAAAATGACAATTCACCACTTCACTGTTATCTCACCTGATATTAAATGATGTTGCAGTCTATGAAATCAGATGAAACTCGCTAATTTGGTAAGAGGTAATTTACCTCTTAGAGTTTCTACACAATATCGTACTGGAATGGTAGGGTGGTAACTAGCTACACCCGAAGCCTCACACTAATCCAGACTCACACAAATTATAAAATGCAATCTCCTAAATATGCCTTATCGGGAAACGAACACAAGACCCCTGCTAGCAAGGCGACATACCACTGCTGGATACAGGCCTCCTCACTCACAGGAAAAAAGGTTTTTAGAACACAGAGCCACCACGCCGCTCCACTGCGTGTTGACAGGCATAGTACACAATTGCACTTTCTATTCCTTCATTATCATAGTCCCGTGTGATAACTGTCCGACACGTTCGGAGAGAATTGAGACGCAGGACCGACAGCATAACGTGCTCTCCGAGGCACGGGGTGGAGCACACCGCCAACTACTAAAATTCGGGCAAATGATTTGCCGAATTTTTAATTCGCCCGAAACGGGCTCGAACCCGCTCCCCCGTCGATACAGCATATCTTACTGGGGCAGAATGCTCGGCGTGGGAATCACAGCGGCATCTTCTAGTGTTGTCGATTGGCGAAGACCTTTCACTGACCAGCATTGTAGGTGCAATGGTCTGCAGCGAATCAGGATGGAGAGCCGTAGCCTCCTTTTGCAAGACCGTTTTTACGCTAAAGGAGGCACTTGAGAGGGAGCGGGAGGTGGCTCCTGACGCCCCTACAATCCATCACCGAAGGTTTGGCGGCGGAAGGCGCGTATTTGCGCGCCTCGTGCAACAGCCTTGATTCGGCTTCATCCAGGACACCATATTGGATTGCGCAAGCGAGCCGCTGGCGTCCCATTTTAGAAAGACGTGGGGCCGTTAGGTTTTAGTGGGTATTCTATCTTTTTTGTGAGTCCCACACTCCCGACTCTTTGGACGAGGTGCTTTAAAGCATTTCCCAGTGAAAAAAAGGCAACCTTAGGATTAGAGGGATTTGCATTTCCCAGCGAGAAAAAAAATGACCATTAGACAACATCACTTTCGAAGATTTGCTAACGCTTAAAAATGTGTGGGAATGTCGTTTCATATTAAGACACTGGATAAAATGCCGACTCAAAGAATCGATATTATTAAAACAAAAACTACGTTTGCTAGAAGATAGAATATCTACCTAAGTCCGTTCTTGTATAGAAATCGTAATAAAAAGTTAAATACTGACAATTAACATTTTAGGCTATGGGAGGCGGTGATCACCTAACATCAGGTTCGTTTGTCTGCCATAACTATAAAAAAGAACAAAAACCTTCATTTTTTTTCTATTTTGTATTTGTGTAAAATGTAAAATTGAAATTTTACTTTTGAATACGCTTAGTTTAACAATTTCCATGTCCACTGTTTAAGTAGCCACTGGCCCCTAAAATACGAGTTTTCTTAGTTTAGGAGAGAGGATGTCACAGAAAAAATGTATTTAATTGCATCTAATAAAGAAATAGTTCATTTCATACATTAAAAGCGTTAGCAATTTTCGAAGGTTAAGGTTGTCTATGGGCCCAGGTCCTCATGTATGTAGTCTAATAATCTCACTAATAGACCAATGAGGCATTTATAATAAAAATATTACTTGCAGAATAAAATTTTGGAATGTAATAACAGCAGTTTAAGCAACATATTCTTGATCACAATGAACTAACTAGGTTTTTTTTGTTAAACGATCGTTTGTAAATATTTACACCTCGTCTGAACGTTCATTCGCCATTCATTATGCAGATCTAATAAACGCTACCTGTAAAGTGAATTTCCGCTTCAGTAAAGTAGATTAATTAGGAACGGCTTAACTTCAGGATCTAAGTTAACGTTTACTAGTTAATTATGCCATTCAGACTATATTCCGTCAGATTCATATATCGACGGCTCCTATGTGTAATTTCGATGATTATATCACCCCATTTATCAGCGATAATCATTCTCTTTATTAAATGATATAGCTATTAAAATATGACGCTTACAAAAACATATTACCAGTACAAAAGTAGTACAGTGACAAACCGATTATCTTTGATACACTGTCTTACACAATTAGGGTTTTATAGATGAATTAAATTACTGTATTGATTTATCAAATATTGTTTAATGAGAAATAAATAATCATATGTTATAAAGACTGCTTCATTGGTCTAGTGGTCAACTCGGTCAACCACAGAATTGAGTTACTTGGTTCGAGTCTCGGGCCAGGTGTATTCCTAAATTGATATTGAGTTTTCTACTAAAATTTTCTCAATATTTGCCCGAAGTTGTGTAGTTCGCGGTTCGCTCCACCCCCGTGCCTCGGAGAGTACATTAAGCCGTCGGCCCTGCGCCTGATCTCTCTCCGATCGCCTCGAATTAAATTCACATCGACCTATGAGAGTGAATGAATAGAGAGTGCACTCATGTACAATACCTGCCAACCCGTAGTGGATCGGTGTTGTGGGTCTATGCTCTAAAACCTTTTCTCCTGTGAGTGAAAGGGTCTGTAGAACGTTGATGGGCTGCGCTTATTGGTTTTTGAATAGCACCGTACTGGATGGCAGACTTTTTCTTTGACGGCACCCCTTTACTGGTTCTGGTCGTTATCAGCCACGGCCAAAGCTTCCCGTCAGCCTCCACCTAGACAACTTAGAAAAAATCAAATTCCCAACGCACCCGGGAATCGAACCCGGCCCCTTGTGAGTAAAATGAACCGTCGCATTTAAATGAAATGAAAGCGTATCAGCATAAACTGACACATATTTAAATGTTTAGGTCAAATTTTAAACCTAAATTGAAATTAAACTTGTTTTGGATAAATAATCTGATTATTATAATTATAAACACATGAGTAATTTATACAATAGATGAAGAATTAATTGTTTTATAAATAATTTATTGTAATTGTAAATATTGTGCTTATAGTTTTAATATGACTTCAAAACTATTACACGAATACATAAATTTAAAACTCAAAAGGATGGGTCTTAAAATATATAATTAGAAATAAAATGCCATGTCTACTTAATAGGTTTACTCATAGAAGAATTTTTGAATTTAGACACCAAGCTGCTCCGGTTTCGTGAGCGTCCACTTACTGTAGCCCAAATATATATAAAAATCGATTTGAAATGTTTACGTACATTTTGTTATATGATACCGATATATAGATAATATTTAAATTGTATAAAAATTATATACTACATACATTGTACGATATAACTTCATTTTGAATTTTCGCTAATGTGATAACCCCTCAAATTTAAATAGGTAGGTATTCCATAGGTAAATAACTTTCTTTTGGAAAATCGTTTGTAACTTTCGCTACAAACGATTTTCCAAAAGAAATTTATATGCCACATGGTATAATAATAAAAAGAAATCAAAACCGATTTATCTCTTAAAGTGTTATCTTATATCCCTGTGAAACAGACATAAATAGAAAAGCAAGATAAGATTTTAAAGTCAAACAAAAACGTTAGGTATTTAATCTCAGGTGAACGCCTTACCTTTCCGAGTATTAGGTCCTGTTTGTGTCATATATCTTCCTTAACACACTGCTGCCTCTGAAAAGATATATCCCGTATAAAAAGGCACGGGTTAGGGATCGCTTGAATGTTATCCGAGACGTATCCAACTTAATATTGCAAAAACACAATATTTTGTAAATCATATCGCATATTTCGTAGACTAGCACTGGTTTTCTATTACACCTAATGGATACTGGTGACGTAATCTGAAAATAGACGCTTCGTTAGAAGAAGGCTTATCCAGATGATGACTTTTAAATCTAAATGTTGGGGACGTGAATCTGGAATGGAAGTGCTTTGAAAGAATAGTAAAAGAAATAAAAAATTGTATGGCTTTATAAAACCACGATGAAAGCGAAACTTATTAAATTTGTACGAATTAGAGAGAATATGAATGCTGCACGGTTAGCTGATGCAAATCTTGAGCACCGTCATATTGGCCTTGGCTGCTCTGCCGACGGCCTTTCACTTTACGCCTCCTGTAATGTAACATGCGACAGGTGGACGACAAAATTTGAGGCGATTTGAAACAAACTCACTTTCAGTTTAACAGCAAATTACTAATATAGTTGCGAGTACTCGCTGTGCTAGCAGAGGTCCTGGTTTCGATTCCCGGTTAGGCAAATTTAAGAAATATTTTATTAGCTTCGGCCGTGGCAAGTTACCACCTTACCGGCAAAAACGTACTACCAAGCAAAAAGTATGCATTCTGCTATGATGCTGTCTAGAAACCATGAGAGTTTAATTACATCTTACCACATTAACACGGGGTGTAAGGGGGAAACGTGTCCCAGTCCGTTTCACGAAACGCCAACCTCACCTGCACGCGGTGCACCCTGCTCCTACCAACGAGGCTCCAGCGATCGGCAAATGGTGGTATAACCATTCTCTATAGCTGACCTAAATGCCACAGACCGATAACGGGCAGCAGCGTTATCGGTGCGAGAAAGTCAGCACCGCGATCACCAACCCGCCTGCCAATCATGGTGATTATTGGCAAACCCACAGAAATGGTGACGACGGGTCTTGTGGACGTTAGTACGTGAGACCTATGTCCAGCAGTGGACGTCCATCGGTTGAAGCGACGACGACATTAACACGCTTCCATGTTATACTGTATCATTACTTACCATCAGATGAGGTTATTCTTCATTAACACAATGTATTATATTGCATTTACCCGTCCATTGTTGTTTCACCCGGGTAGTTCGCCATGGAAATATAGGGAAATCCAAACTTAGTGTCTATGTTGCGAAGTTTCAAGTCTATCGTCAATAGATCTCGGGATTTTAGTCATTTTAAGTATTTTGCATTATTGCCTGTTGTATACATCTGTTGGATGGTTTCAAAGTCTATAACAGACATAGATATAAGCATTTAATAAGGTATTATATTATATTTATAAGTCGGAATCAAAAAGTTTCCGAAACGCCAGCACCATCTATCGGCGCTGAACAGAGTCAATAAGTCGCAGGCCGGTGGCGTTCTTGACAGTGCTCGAGTAACGGTCCACCAGAGCGGTCGAATATTGAAACTGTCGCGCGTTCTTAACTATTATTATTAATATGTTTGTGTAAATTGATTTTGGGAACATTGTGATTGGAGATTATAATCTGAGTTAATTAATAAAGTCTTTGATTGCACCAACATTACCCAGCCCACAGTTTGAATTATGGACCCCTTTTTTTGCGCTGGGAAATGCTTTCACGCACTTACCCTGACCTGAATGGGTCAGGAGTGTGGGACTCAGCGAGGGAGAAGACTTCGCAATACGCACTAAAACCCAGCAGAACCCTCTTCATCTGTAAGTAAGACACCAAAGGGTCAGCTTGCGCATTATTCCCTGGTGCCCCAGATGAGTCCGACTTAGGATTCATAGAGGTGGGAGCAGGTGCGTAAACAAGCGCCGTCTAGTATCCCGCCTGCTTCGGCGGTGAGAGGGAGCATCTACAGTATTCTCTCTATCTCGCTCGTGGGCCTCCTTTAGCGAGATTATAGTCTCGCAGAAGAGGGCCACTTCCGCCCAACATCTCTCACTTGAGGCATCGCGCCTACAATGCTCTCAAGCGAGAGTTCTCCGCCACCAAGCGGTGCCACTGAGGTCCCCATTCTGCGCATTCTGCCACAGTGTATAATTATGGACCCCACCAATGACTATGTCGGCGGAAACTATGCATTTTCCCCGACATATAGAATTAATCCTTAAGAAGTTCGAAGTATGTTAAAGTGTCTACCATAATTAATACTATCCAAATTTAAATTTAAAGCACAGACCGAAAGTTTAAAAGTTGCAACCTAAGATTGAACTGAATTATACGATTTCCATTTTTACTTAACTTTTTAACAGCAATTAATGTTTTAACACATTCAAAGTGACTGTAAAGTAGAGCACTTTTAGAAGCACAATTCCCTGGTTTTACAAAACTAATCTTATAATCCTCCAAGCTAGACGCCCTTAGCTCATATTGCTGTGAACATTCAGACAACAAAAGAAATAAAATTTTGCATAATATTTTTTATTACTAGACTATAAAAAGTTAGGGATAATAACATTTTTTTTTAACTGGCAAATATTTCATTGTAATGGTCTATACCAGAAATATTTTTGTAACTAATGACGGTATTTATTATCTGTTTTATTGAATCTATAAGATTGTTTTTGTATTTATTTATAATGTTAGTAATTTATGAAAACTGTACACTTAAAGCTTATGCCAAGTTAGTTAAAAGTTAGCTTCGCTACATTTAAATGGCGTGATATGTTTTTATTTAAATAAATAATTCAGAGAAATCTTGTTTTTCTTTTGTAAAAACACGTCAGTTTTCGTGATGCCTAGTTGCTTATAATTATAATACTTTTAATAAATTTTCATACATATAAGATAAGTAGAAGCCCATTAACATCACTACTGGGCATCGGCCTCCTCACTCATAGGAGAGGGAGTTTTTGGAACATAAACCAACCACGTTGCTCCACTGTGGATTTTCAAATGTATACATAGTGAATATTCTTAAAGACCCTGCAAAAATATATACAGTTCGATTTAATCCATAATACTCTTTACATAAATCCTTTAAAAAGAATAATCTTTTAAGCTCACTGCAAATCCCTCTGGTGCCTTTTTTTTCCAGCGGCCGTGAAGAAGACACGGAAATAGATGCAAATTATAAATCATCTTTTTATAATAAACTTACATTATATAAGTATTAAATTATTACATAGTTAAACTTAGTTATTTAAATTTTATGTTCTAACGCTGTAATATTGTCTTACAACCTTAACATTATTTTGTATATAAACGTTTCATGTATTTATTTTTATACTTAAAACTAACTCATTAATATATGGACGGCTTTAATAACATTATGTCAAAACAAACTTTGTTTTGATATAATGTTATAAAATATAACCGTTGTACCTTATAGCTGTTCATTATAATTAGTAACAAATAAAAGTATTAGAATTAAAAAAAATTTTTACTCGTGTACTCACCTGTACCGCTCAGAAATGACAACATAGCGCTCAATGTTATTTTATTTTATAGTAACAGCCTTCTAAGCGTTACTCAATTTGGTTCATTTCACTGGTTAATTTATTCCATGGGCTTGTAGTCTATAAGGATGTTCCATCAAGAAGTATGTCTATTCACTTAAATGTAGATGCATATATAAATGTAAATAATATACTTGAAAGTAACAATAAAGTCACACTGCCTCATTGGTCTAGTGGTTAGCACTGCCTCCTTGGTCTAGTGATTAGCATGTTCGACTACCGACTGACTGGTGAGATCCTGGATTCGAGTCCCGGGTCGGGCCAAAACAAAAATGGATATTGAGTTTTCTAATAAGATTTTCTCAATATTTGCCCGAAGTTGGGAAAACTTTGGCGGTGTGATCCACCCCAATGCCTCGGAGAGCCCATTAAACCGTCGGTCCTGCGCCTGATCTCGCTCCGGTCGTGTCAGATTGCTGTCACGTCGGACTATGATAGTGAAGGAATAGAGATGACACTTATGTACCACGCCTGGCAGGCCGCAGTGGAGCAGCGTGGTGAGTCTGTGCTCTAAAAACCCTCTCTCGTATGAGTAGAAGGCCTGTGCCTAGCCGTAGGACGTTAATGAGCTGCTACTTACTTAATCATTAAAATATTAGTTTTATAATTTAGTACAATAATAAATAATAATTTAAGTTATCTGTGGTATTGGTGATTTTTCAAGATATTTCCCGTAACTTCCTGATAAGTAAATCCTTTTAATGGCTTTTGTAGTTCATCAGAGTAAGGGACAAAGGCATGGTTTCCAGCAGCTCCCTTAGAAAATTTTTTCTTCACTGCATTTGAAATCGCCTGTGAGATTACTCAAGTTGTTTTATCCTTAAGTGTGCATTTTTGCGAACCGAAAAAAATTGCGAAAAAAATAATTATATAATCGTAACCTTGACGCAGGCATTAAGATAAGTAAACCGTTAGTAGAATTTAAACTAGCTACTTAAAAGGTGAAAAACAAAATCACGCGAGAAGAATGAAATCCGTATTTAAATCCGGTAACTTTAAAATGTAAATTAGCGCTTTTTGGGCGCCGACTTTAACGAAATTTACACTTGGTGTTGAAATAAAATGTTTTCATTTTTAAACTTTACGTATTCTGAGTTTCTCTTATAGGGCGTTTTTGCTGCGAAATGCTTTTAAACTCGCTGGATAGATTATACAGCTCCATCTAGGTGTGTAAGACTCACTGTTCACCAGAATACCCAATAAAACCCAGCGGAACCCCCTTCATTCAAATGGTGGACGCCAGATGTTCTCTAACGCCCCGAATGAATCCGACTCTAAGGTTCAAGCAACGGGAAGCAGGCAGGCAAAATTGCGCAATCTGACACCTCCCCTCCTCCGGCGGAAGGGAGGAGCATCAACCGCTCTCTCCCTTTGCCTCTCTAATGCCTTACAGAAGGAGGCAACTGCCTTCCAGATTTATGCTTATCAAGTGCCCTTTACTGCATTACTTCGTGTTTTCCCTCCACGGCATCACTCTCTATTTTTTAGAACCCGTATAAGACTCAAAACGTCAAATAAAGATTTGATAATATCGCAATCTCACTGTAATATCATTTACACGCTTTGAATTGAACATAGCTTCCACTAGAATAGTGAAGCTAAAGAGTGTTGTAATTCAGACGTATCTTTGTAAATTACCTTGTAATTTCAGTTATTAGTCATTATAGTAATCAAAAATAAGATTACATGGTGCACTTTAATTGTGAACGCACTGTTATTAAATATAAGGTTTTTAAACCAACACCTTTAACCACTTATACAGCAGTTCTGAAAATATTGTAGCCCTTACTCACTGACTGGTAAATGCAAAAGGAGATCATACAATTTTGTTAAAATAGCGCCTTTAAATAAAGTTTTGAACTTTATGATGTCAATAATACTTATTTAGTTTCATTTTATTGCTTAAAAAATTAATAATATGTAATATGTGTACAATAACACTTTAAGAGGCCATCCTTTTCATAAAAAATAGTAATAAATCGAAATTATTTCACAAAACTTAAAATTTTCCTCTTTAGTGGATATAAATTTCGTCTCCAGCATAATTGGACTGATTCAATTATTACGAGTACACCCACGAAAGACTGTTTCTCTCATAACTTAAAATTATATTAGGGATTTATAATTTAATTTATTCATACATATTGTTAGCGAATAACTGATTACATGATTACATGATTACATGTGATGAAAGTTTTCAAAATCTTATCGAAAATTTCCTCTTACATAAATTATGTTTTTTAGACATTTATCTATATAGGCAGGCATTGATTAGACTGAATCTAGAATGTTGTGATACTTCGGCGGAGGCTAATGACCCAAAAAGCAAAGAATCGTAAAGAAAAATAATCTCAAAGGAAATAAATATGTTTTGAAAGTGACAAGGTACAAGAAAAAGACAGAGCGTACTTTTAAAAACGTACTTTAAGTGCAAATTTCTCAAGTCTAAAGAATTGTATAAATAGATTTGCTGAAGTGATTTTTTTTTCTCAGGTTATGATAAATTTAGCTTCTTTTATGCTGATCTATATTTTTATACCTATATTATATCCTTAGCCTGTCTATATTAAGCATTGAGATGTTTTACCAGAGGAAAATAAAAAGAATATTCATTTAACAAGGCTTTTACAGCCCCTTTGAATCAAATACATAATTTTTTTTATATATATAGGACTGACGACGTTATCAAACCACAGCAAAATGTAAACATAGGTCCCCTTCACATCTTGTCGTGTGAAAAGTGTAATCCTCAGCTAGGTATCCTTTCTTTACCTACTTCTCAAATTAAAGCAATTTATTGACTTCCACGCTTAAATGCTTGATTAAGTCAATGTGACGAGTGAAAATTTTATACAGACAACATTGCAGACACTAGCCCAGTTCGCCATGCTTGACAATAAGATAGGATGGAATGCAGGCCTCTTTCTGCGAGATCGTCATCTCGTTGAAGGAGGCAGTGGAGCGAGAACGGGAAACTGCAGCAGATGCCCCTTCTCTTCGGAGGAGGACGCTCGGCGGCAGAAGGTGTCTTTGTGAAAAACTCTTCTCTCCTCCATGAACATCCGTAGTTGGTTTCATCCCGAAGTTTCAGGGCGAATGCACAAGGGAGCCTCTAACACTTCCAATTCAGGGTGAGGAAGGTGTCGCTGGGTTTTAATGGGTATTCGGGGATTGCCGGTGAGTCCCATACACTCTGCCTCGTGATAGGGTTGCGTAAAAGCATTTCCCTGCGAAAAAAAGAGGAAATGGTACCAGCTTACAAAATAACAAAATTTAACATGAAAACACTCTAAGGAAAAATCGCTTATCGGTTCGACGCGGCATCCTCACGTGCCTATTATGTTTGCCTAAGTGCTTATTCGCTTTGCTTTATCTTTCCCGGTGATGACTCAATGTAATTTCCTAAACTTACCTTACTTGGAAGTTACAGTTCGCCACAAACTCTTATTAGGAGACATTTACCAGAACATATGTTTAGATATAATATGTTTAAAGAAGTGAGAATAATAAACTGTCGTAACTAGCTATAACAACACTGAAGGACCGTGTATTTCAGACGACAAGTCCGATGGCCAATACACGTAGTCATATGTATGTTTGTAGTATCGATATAGGTTATGCTACAAAACTTGTTTGCAAACTATTCTACAAACTGTAAAGTTCGTAGAAAAGGCTTAGTTTTTTAAGCCGAGTCTCCTTTTCTTTGGAACAAGTAGGCGATTGGTGGTTATAGTCTCTGAATATCGATAAAGTATCGTTGTTATAAGCGATATGCTGTATCCGATTTCGTTATAGACGAAATGTTTACTTATTAGCTAAGAGCATTTGGTTTTCAGACACTGAGGGATATCGGACGAAAATATCTGGCGTAGCTTCCCGGTACTGACTGCAATTTAAATAGTTGTACCTTTAAACGTGTTGTTCGATGACGTCCATATTTTGTCGGTATCTATATACCAATATATAAAAATTCTCTGCCACGGTGATTGACCGCGATCAACACCGAAACTACTTAACCGATTTTGATTATTTTTGTTGGATTTGTTCCAACTTATAGGATAGGTTTACGTTTACTTGATTGACAGTTTATTGCATTTTAAAAACGAGAGATCTTTAAGTATGATTTATGCTGTCCACAAAATTATATAAGCATCAAATAGAAGGCGCTGTTCTTTAAGGCCCACATTTAAGTGTACGCAGACGAAGTTGTATATATATATATTATATATTTTACCAAGCTCCTCCTAAACGACTGGACCGATTTTGTTGAAATTTTTTGTGTGTTTTCAAGTAGATTAAAGAAAAGTTCAGACTAACAATTCGATCCGATAATCGAATTTACCCATATTTCCACGAGATCATGAGCTACACGGGTGACACCGTTGGGAACAGCTAGTTATAATATATAAGCGCAAATAGAACGTCCTTAAACCATAAAGGGGGTACAAGTGTTTAATTTATATATAATTTTCTTATCTCTTGGCAGAACTGCAAGCCATATCGACGATAATTATATTTCACGTTTACTAAGTTTACAAGTGTATGGTAACTCATAAATTATTTCAAGCGTGTGGCAAGGTTAACATCCTACCCCATTCCCGTCAATGAATATAAATAGCTCGTTATTCTCTTGATCATTTTCTAAATTAACTACAATATTTTCTGCGGAGCCAGACCAAGTCAATTTTCTGAAATCCCTCAAGACCTCAGATTATTGTCTCGAGACTTAGAGCGAGTGATTGGTATTTCTTAAACGCTCAAATTACAGTATTTCATTTAAAATTGTTCAAAATTTATCCACTGCTTTAACTTACTTAATGAAGAAGTGAATTTTAATGAAAGTTCATTGATTTGATGATTGATTAAAATACATATTACATAAAATTTATTAAGGACTAAACTCACATTTGGATCATATTTTATTCTAGTGAAATCTCTTTAAAATGTGTAAACACAGACATAGAATGGATAGATTATAATTGCAAGGAAATGAATGTGAAATTTTAAATTTCAAAGACGATAAAATAATAAAGATTCAATCTCTTTCCTTTCATTTTGTTGTCGACGAAACGTCGTTCTTTACAGCAATGTAAAAATGTGAATAATAAAAAATTATCATAAATTGTATTTAAATATCATAAAAATATATATTTAGTCTTCGTATAATGAGACAGTTTCCACTGTTGCTTAAGCATTTCGGAAAAACACAAAGTACGACAGTGCTCCTGGGAATTATAATATCCGCAGGGACTAATTAGAACGTATTTTTTGTATTCACAACGGCCTTTTGATAGGAAATTATTTTACAAACGTACAACGAATTAATGATATTTTTTGTAAGAATAGCAGCAGATAGAATATTGGAGAAAATAAAATTTTATACCCAACGAGCAAATTATATTTCGTTTCCTGTGACTTCTTCACTTCGTCACTTTATAGAAGATTTGTTTATAGCCGACAGAATAGTGCAGTGACTTAACTTGATACTGAGTGATGATACGATCTAAGACGATAGCGTTCTAAACTGAAAATAGGCAATTTACTTCTTAATAGTTCCTCCATTACACCGCAGCGGAAGTCACAGTTTTTGCTTAGTGGCACATATTTGTTGTTAGGGTGGTAACTAACTGAGATAGCATTTCCAGGACCGAACCCAGGAACTCTGCTATCACACCGAATATTAGCATGATTACTCCAGGGTACTCGTTTAAATTTATACAACATAAAATTAAATAAATAACGGTACCTCTCACTTCTGCCACGTTATAGAAGTTGTTTTAAGCTAGGGTTAGCTCGGGTATTAGAAAGTAATCCATTTCATCACTGAACTTCACCACAAAGCCAGTGAGCGATGTGGAATAATATTTTGCTAAGAACAACCCTGATGCTCAACATGAATAAAACAATAGCTCCGCTTTTAGAGCTCTTATTACCAGACGAACCGCTGTTGATTTCATTAATGTAAGTCCTGGACGAGTATTTAAGCTATTTCGGCAGGTTAATGCCTTAACAACTGTTTTCAACCATGTTTTTAATTATAACAATGTAGCGATACCCTTAAACATTTTTCTTATATGTTGACATACATTAATAAGACCTATCATACGTTTTACTTTAATTTATCCACCAGCTGCTCTCGGCGCTTCTTTATTCAAGTACACTCAAAAAGCTCTTTTGAATCCTCAATAGTCTGTCTACCACCAGTTTAGAAAGTTCATTCCATTGAGAAGAAACCGGCAAGAAACTCAGCAGTTACTCTTTTGTATATAGTTTTTGTAGTTTATAATGTGTTTAGCTTCCGTGTGCAGCTGGAATCAATACTGTCAATACATATGAAGCTGAATATTTATGTTAAGTTGTAATATCAAGACTATAATCACATAACATTTGTAATTTATAAAAGGTTAGAACAAGCAATTCGTCTTCTTTTCAGCGCAAAGACAATTTATCAAATTCAAAACATGCAACTTAGTACTTGCATAAAAAGTGGATTTAAAAATTTTGTTTCAACTTTTGACATGTGTTTAACATTTCATTGATGTGAAAAGCACTTTACACGGATTAAACAACAACATGTCTCTATATAATTTATTTTCTTTCCACAGGATAGCTTGATTTCATGTAAATATATTAAAATACGCAAAGCTATACCAGAAAACTAGCTGATCTCGATCCCGTTGGTATGTGGGAAAGCCTGATCTTAGTGGATGCATAATTTGAAGTCAATAGTTTAAAACCCTATCTTAAGTCAGTAAGTTAATAATTGCTTTCACTTTATACTACTACTAGCTACTAATAATAATAAACTGAATCGAATTTTCAGTTTGAACTATCTTTAATACATCTGAAATTCTTATACATACGTAATGGAGAATTATATACAAAGACATATTTAGTTATAAGAAATATATAATTTTAGTAATGTTATTTTATTATCAATTTCAAAATTAAGGTTACCATGTCAAAAATAAACAGAAATCATACCTCATTAATCGACTTTTCATATTTTCAATAGCGCGATGTCGATAGATTTCCATACAAATAATTTTGCACGTAATTGCTCGGGCACGATATCTAAAGCAGACATGAGATCTATTCAACCGGGTGCGGGTAACGTTCTGCATATTGTATAATAAGCCCGCCCATCAGACTGCGTAAAGCGCAAAGTAGGTTAATCGGAAAGTCAAGTAGGTCATGAATATGAATAGCTAACGCTTGTTTTTAACTTCACTGTAATCATAGAAGCGGCATGCACCGATTAAGCTTCAATCAACTGTAACTCTTCAATACACGAGTTTTGGTGAAGCTATGTTTATTTCAACGGCACCAACGTATTAAGAGTCAAGTATAATATTGTAAAACAGTGTTTTAAAGATGAATTATATATTTCTATATGTTTTGAAGTCACCATTAATAGCAGTGTGATATTTAATACCTGTCATAAAAACGATGACCTGGGTTCGTAAGTTGGGTGATTTTACAAAAATTAACATTGCTAAAATGTTATAATCTATATACGTAGGAGTTATGGATTGATTCGACAGCCTCTGTGGCACAATGGTACAAGTACTCGCTTCCTTAATAAAGGTTCTGGATTCGATCTGCGGCAGAGCCAATTTTAGAAGTACTATTTGTGGACTGGATTCTTCGGTCATGGCTAGTTACTACCCTAACACCAATACGTGCTGCCTAACAATTACATGCCCGTACACTACAACTAAGAAAAAAATAGTTCTTACCACGTTAGCGAACTTCTGTTATCTCATACCATGTCACCATCACCACCAGGTAAAATTAGTCTAGCAGTGACCCATCAGCAACAAAAAGGTAGTTTCCTTTAGCGAGAGTTTACTCGTTAATTTTGGATTGTGTTTCCTATATTATTCAATTTTGCATTTAATATTGTCACAGTAATAGCAATTTTGCATTAAAGTTGCCTTTTAATATTAATATACTACCAATTTGCCAATTTATACCGTAATCTCGTATCAAGTGGAATTACAGACTGTAAGTAACATGTAGATATAAAAACAAATATATGACATACAAAGGATGGCAATTTTTCCTTTATTGTACAAAGAAAAAAGTATATTAAAGGGTTCAATTTGTGATTCGTGTAAATTCCGGTTTACAAGGGACTTGTCAAGATTAATGCCTGACGCCAAGTGATTTCGTGACAGAATTATTTAAGGCCTTGGCTTGACGAATCAGCGCAAGTTTACTTAGATCTCGGAGTTTCGCTTTAGTTAATTAGTCTGGCTTATTGAAGTGGTTAGAGGGATAAAGATGACTTACCTGACGAAAATTTTAAATGCTTCAATAAATCGATACATTTACTCGCAATAACTTTACTTTACCGATTTTGACAGACATTTACTACAAACATAGACTACCTTTTATTGTCAAAATAATGGTATAACGGGGTTAATAGGGGATGAAAATTCTATATTGTCGAATATTTAAAGTGCGATACTTCGGCAAATGCTCAAACAACAATTCAATGTTTTCAAAATTTTATAAACGCTAAACAAAGATTTCTTTAGCTTTTTTGACATTTTGATGGCATATGGATATGGATAGCAAATGATGGGATGGTATGGATATCCAAACAAATCTGTCCATATTGCGAAAACTACGCGGGGAATAGCCGATATACAATACAATAAGTTTATATCTATATGAATAAAAAGCAATGCCACTTTTAGTTGTAATTTTATAACTCAAGAATTGGCTCACCTATCTAAACCAAGCGTTTAGGCTTTGTTCGGACTATTTAGTAGATGGTTTATGTGAAATTTGCACAAAATCGGACGAGCGGTTCGTCCTTTATCACATGTTTTGTAACAAATGAATTCAATAAATGGCGGATCATTTAGTTAATGGGGATTATGCTGTCAAATTGAAAATCGTTTTCATAATTACAAACTTAATTTTACTTTTTTGAACTTTATACGTATCGGGAGGATAGTAGAGTATAATAATTTTGTACACATATTAGTCACTTCATGCACAAATTAGGTCTCGGTGAAATTGTTTTTTGTCGCCTTAACCCTCCTTATATTTGTGAAACTAGTTTCCATGTTTTATAACGAGTAAACAAATTAACCAAAGGATAACAGGTTCCTAAGTAAACAGTTACTGTAATAAATAAGGAATTGACTAAATTAATAGATAATTTGAGTACAAAACTATTTGACGAGGGTCTGCAATGTCTCCGCATATCTAAAATGCGGTTTAACGTAGACCCATTTCGTTACTTGATATCTGATAATTATAGTACTTTATACCACAATTACATAGATATATTAATATGGTAGAAAGAGCCACGAACTAACATGCACTTATGTTTATATTGGTTGCATTTATGGCTTTTTCCTGTGCCAGGCTGGCATAATTTACCTCGCCAGTATAACGTATTCTAGTACTCTAAACTACCTGAAACTAACAAACATAACTTACCCTTAGAAAAAAAAGCAGTAAACAAATTCTCATTTAGGTTGACAGATTATATACCAAGCTTTCATGGTGTTTCTTCACGGGCAAACGAAGTATAAAGGTCTAATATGGGTATCTATAGAAAAGAAAAAGGGTTCAAAACTTTAATTTTAATCCTGCACCAAGAGTTAATCCGTCTAATTATAACACAGATCTAAATTAACCCGCTTATAAAAATATTTAATAAAAATAATGAACAAAATGCAACCGGCCACGAAAAGTAATAAATTAGATGTTTTAAATATTAATTTCATTTCCTAAATAAAACAAATAAATAAGATCTCTATCTAACAAGTATTTATGTTGCATAAAATAAATTTCGAAATGAACAATAAAAAGAAGTTATTGTTTTGATGTGAGTGACGATAAAATAAATTGAATGCCTGTAGCCTAGATATTTCGTTTCTTCAATGGCCTTTTATACAAAATGTGCGCTGGAAGTTTTATCTATTTGATCATATTACTTCAGCAATAAAAGCTAGATTAGATTTACAAATTCTGAATAACTAATGTTCTTATTGATTGTTTACATATAAAATTAACGTTTTGTCGTACTGACCACTTTGATCTGAAATACAACCTCTTTGGTACAGAATTCCAAATTCAAATTTATAAATTCATTTCGCTAGTACATTTGAGTTTTGGAAACAGTAATTCATTTGTTTTGGATTAATGATTTGTACGGCGATGGTGTTGCAAATGAAATCACGCTACGTTTTTGACTTCTACGACTTAAAATAAAAAAAATAAAATAAAAGACATATTATTTTCTACTTCCATGCACATTTAAACACCTTTTACCTAAGTACCCATTTTAACCACTGTGTATATTATGTCTCATACACAGTAATTATTACAGAAAAGTGTGATGCAGAAAATAGGAACACCACTTAGCTGTTGCTGGGGACCAACCCAACGCTGGTTTTCACATATAATATACTTACTATTTATATATATATATAACATATGTATATTTTATTTCCACTACATTGTAAATAAAAATATAATGTTTTCGTTCCCGAAATTTTGACCTTCAGAACCAACCCCGTGGACGGCCAGAGACCGAAGTGGAAAATGAAGAATTAAAAGGCTATTCTGGAAGCGGTTCCATCACTAAGCCCTAGCTGTAGGCTTCCGGATGTGTGTGTCCGAGGTTGGTTAATCGCTCTAGGCCACTGCGCCTTCACGACAACGCAAGACCACACAATGCACAACAAACAACCACTAAGTTAGATGAGCTACAATTGGAATGTCTGCGATATCCACCGTAATCCCCGGACCTCACTCCAACAGATTACCATTTCTTCCGTAATTTGTACAACTTCTTACAAGGAAATAATTCAACTCCGACGCGGCAGTCCAAACAGCCTTCAAAGAGTTCATTGATTCTCGCCCCCATGGTTTTTTATTAAAGAGTTACTTACTTCCTTAATCAAGAGTTCTGTTAGCCTCAGTGTATATAAAGGAAAGCACTACACTGGCTAGAAAATTAGTTTATCGTATGTTTTTATGATTTTATAATTCTCACAACTTTTATTTTAATCCGCGACTCGCGAGGAGGTCCAAAAAAGGTCTATCGGCAACTATATTGTTCTATCGGCAACCTTAACATCATCACTAGTCCAGACCGGCCGGCAAATACCAGGTCCATAGTCTCGGACTGTTTACATCTTGAGTGACATAGCAGTCGATATTTGTAGGTCAGCGTTATTAATATAGAATTTAGGGATGTAACAGTGCGTAAACAAATTTTACTCCAATGACCTTGTGTCAATTATGACATTGCAAAACATTGTAACGTTTTTAATGTATATATCTATGAAACGGTTGTTTTAATGATACATCTGATATGTGAAGCCAGTACTTTTTTAGATAAATATGTAGACTTAATCACGTATCCGTCGGAATTGCCCGGAGAGAATCTACGAGCATATTGACTGTAATATCAAATGTCTCATATGTTTCAGATCCAATTACCATTTAAACAAACGAGATTGAAGATTTCCTGTACGAATGGCGTGTGCGTGCAATGTCCCCGAGCGATTGTGATGTGACTTAGAATTTTCGACGTCTGAGCTTCCGTTAATGAATGTTATTTATGTCGATTAGCTTTTATAAAAACTTTTCCAATGTAAAGATTAAACTTGCAATGATTGTAGAAACAGTAATAAAAATAATAATCCTTATTCGTCCCATACTTACATAGTTTCCGCGGCTAATCAATGCGGCCGTTTCGCTGGGCGCTTGTTGCCTAATGTGGGGGGTCCGGCATCGCTATTTTCGGAATTATTGCCAGCACGGCATTGTGCGGTGCCCCGTTAAGGGTAAATGCTCTAACCCCTGCGAACAAAATCCTCCTGCGAAGAGCGCAGCGAGTGATAGCGATTCGGGCAATTCGAAGATACCGTACTGTGACATGGATGGCAGCGACTCTTCTTGCGGGTGAGCCCCCCTGGGAGCTCAGGGCGGAGGTTCTGGCGGCTGCCTATCATTGTCGGGCAGCTGCAAGGAACAGAGGTAAAGGGCCTGATGCTGAAGAGGTCCAGAGAATCAGGATCCTATCCGACAGGACCCTGATTGAAAGGTGGAAGGAGGACCTCGGATCTTCATCTGCAGGTGTGGCCACGGTTGCAGCGGTGCGTCCATTCTTGGAAGATTGGCTTGCCAGGAGGCACGGTACGCTAACCTACCGGTTGGTGCAGGTGTTAACTGGACAGGAATGCCACGAGTGTGGATCCGCCGTTGACACGGTGGAGCACACGCTTGCGGTGTGCCCCAGTTGGGATAGGCAGAGATCTGCCCTAGTGGCCGTATTAGGGTCGACCGACCTGTCTCTACCCACCGTCATGAGAGCGATGGTGGAGCGGAGGGAGTGTTGGGATGCGGTGGCCTTTAGCGACGAGGTGATGACGCTAAAGGAGCCCGCGGAGCGCCGTCAGAAGGCGGATCCCGCCGCCCACGCCCTCCGTCGTAGGCGTCGGGGGCGACGATGTGCGGCTCACGACCACCGTCTTCCCCCTTAGCACTAGCCTCTGGGACGGCGGACCGCGGAGGACGTCGTCCCACGTAGCGAGGCTCCGTAGGTTATCGGGCGACGCGCCTTCGCGCTGCTCCATAGGTAGCTCTATCCTTAGGATCAAGGTAGGTGCCCCTCACGGGGAATCACGGCAGCGTGCTGAATTTTACTGTAGAGCTAACCTGTCGCGTCGCCAATTGTGACAGTGCGTAGGACGGCGGGTCGTTTTTATCTGGTAAGAGTCCGGCATAACCGGGACGTCCGCGGCGTCCCGCTATCCTATGAGGATTTTTTTCCCGTCTTGACAAAAAAAAAAAGGTGTTAACTAGACATGGCTGCTTCGGCAAGTATCTGCACCAGATTGTAGACTGCGAAGAGACGCCTGCTTGCCATATTTGTGGAGCGGCCGTCGACACTGCGCACCACACAGAAACAAATTGTCAGGCTTGGGGACCTCAGCGTCACATCTTGACATCGCTGATTGGAAGTAACCTCTCACTCCCCAGCATTATGGGCGCTACGATTGGAGATGAGTCAAGTTGGAGAGCAGTGACGTCCTTCTGCGAGGCTGTCATCTTGCAGAAGGAGTCACTAAACAGGCAAAGGGAGGTTATGGCAGACGTTACTCCCTCTCGCCAGAGGAGGGGGCGCTAGAAGGCGCAATTTAGTTCGTCTGCCCTCCCTCAACTAAACTAGACCCTTAAGTCAGCAGACATCTGGACCCCAACACCTGGATGAACAGGGTTCCGCTGGGTTTTATTGAGTATCCTGGTACGACCAGCGAGTCCCACAACCGCAGATGTTTACACTTCATCCGGCGTGCATAAAGTATTTCCCAGCAAAAAAAAAAATACTTACATAGTTTATTAATACATAATATTAAAACAAAGGTAATTTACATTTAGTTAAAAGTTTGAATTAAATCTGTACGTGTGAACGTGTGTGTTTGTGTGTGTGTGTGTATGTGTGTGTGTGTGTATGTGTGTGTTATATACTTGGCTAATAAAGAAATTATAAAATATCGAAAGTAAGGTAAGTAGCAGCCCATTAACGTCCCTCTGCTGGGCACAGGCCTCCTCACTCATATGAGAGAGGGTTTTTAGAGCACAGAACCACCACGCTCCTCCACTGCAGAATAGAAACGTTGTATATATATAATGGTAGATATAATATACGTATAAAACAATTGTTGATTTTATAATTTAAAGTTTTAAGATAATTATTACGTTTAATTTTTCAATCCTTATCTGTTGTAATATGAAAAGTTTTAGAATAATGGCGGTAGAAGTTTATTATTTTAGTGTGGTAAGTAGGTTTTCTGTTTCGTCGTAGTTGGTAAATATATTTGTTGATGGTGTTGTTACAGTCAGGTCTATTCAAATGGTATATAGAAACTGTTTTATTGATATAATTGTTTAAGTGAGGGCCTAAAAAGTGTAGAATTTTTGTAT
This sequence comes from Elymnias hypermnestra, assembly GCA_015832385.1. Taxonomy (NCBI): domain Eukaryota; kingdom Metazoa; phylum Arthropoda; class Insecta; order Lepidoptera; family Nymphalidae; genus Elymnias; species Elymnias hypermnestra. The sequence goes on along the minus strand of JACTOM010000934.1, from coordinate 3,153,297 downwards.
AAATCATGTATTTAAAACATTTGTCCATTTCGCATCAATTTGCTTATTTGAAAAAGATGATCATAATATGTTACTTCACCGTGTTGTTTTATTATCAGAGATAAAATACCTTTGAATATTTTATATGTTATAAAAATAAAAAAACTTAACTTTAAATGAAATGAAATTTATTTATTGATCAAGTTACATTGTATCTTAAAATGTAGGAAACGATGACACTGCAAAAGTTAGAAACTGCGTTGCAGATGTCAACGGCAAATCTCGCAAACTATTTATCTATACAATGTTACTGTAAGATTTATTAATGCTTAACACTATGAAGTTTATATGCGTGTACATGCATGTGTAATCGCGAGTGCGCATGTATGTGCGAGTAAATCTGGATGTCTGTGTGTGTGTGTACATGTGTGTGTGTGTGTGTGTGTGTGTGTGCGAAAAATTAGAATGTTATGTATAAGTAGTATTTATTTATTTACAAATTACAAGAAGTTTTTCAGTCTCATCATAAGTTAGCGTTTGGAGCCAAGTCATACATTTAACTTTACAGGCATGTGTGGATAGAGAGTAAATGCCTAACACTTTGTTAATTTTATTGTATAAAGGAGAACTTAGGTTTCTGTAGTGACGATTTGCAATTTCTGTTCTTGACTTTATAACGTTGCAAACTAAGTCCGCCCGACGTTTTTTAAATTTTAAAGTCGGATCATAACCTAAACTTGAATGCTTCTTGAGAATTACTTTTAGTATAAAGAATTGACGTATTGTTAAAAAAGTAAAAGGTTGCCCACATTTTTATGATATCATATTGCATTGTCGGTGATATAAGCATATTTATGTATACAATTCTTCTTGTACAATATATATTTGACTGCACTCCTTCTGTACCTCTGAACCGATATTGATGATTTTTTAGGTAGATAAGTCATCCTATGTATATAACATTTTTTATTTTTGTTATTTTCTATTATCTTCAGTACATAGATAAACAAAAAGCATATTATTTTATTTTTATGACTTTTTTAAGTGGACTTAGAAGTCCATTAAACCCACTTCAAATAGAAATCTGTTGGGGTTCGCACGTAATCTACCGGTTATTTGCTCGACAGGGTCGTAACAAATAGGCCGTACGTGGGTTTTGTAAAGTTTACCGTACAACCATGTAGATAGACTATACTGAAAGTATTGCACTGCTTTCATATATTTACACTATTCCATCATTTCGATTTAAGACTAAGACTCTCAAAATTACACATGAGAAAATATTTATTTGCCTATTAAGAAGTATTTTGCCTTTTTGTTGTTACCAGGAACGCCGAACTAGGCAAACCAGTATCTTCAGTCTCTTCCCTATGAAACTAACGTGGATACAATATTAACTGCCTCATACGATTACATATACAAATATTCGAAATAATAAAGAGAATTTCATACATGATATATGGGATTAACATTCTAAATATATATATATAACTCAATTGAACCGAGGTAAGCATTTTTATATCGAAAATAGCAGACCCGATAGAATTTGGACGGGTTGTGACTAATTAATTGATTTTGAACTTTGTGCAGCGGTGATAAAATGCAAATTGACTCTTTGACGTAAGGAAAACACCTACATTGCTTAGATAACAGTGAGTTTAAGTGAGTTTTAGTTAGAAAACGTTTGTATGGGAAACAGAAAAGGGCTGTTTTAGGGGTTTTTTGCAATTGTTCTCGCCGTAAAAACCATCCTTGGAATTCAACGAACATTTAAAAAAAAGAATTGGCAAAATTGACCCAGGCGTTGTTGAGTTATGCGCTTACACATTTTGTCATTCATTTTTATATTATCGAAATAAACTATTAAGATTTAGGACACATTTATATACCTAAATACTACAGTTTATTTACTTTTTATGAAATTTATCTTCTCTAGCGATATATTTTCTATTAAGATCATTCCTAAATCACCACATTCATTTTATCTATCCTATCCTAAACCAAAATCAGTCATATTGGAGCAATCTCATAGGAAGATTCTCTATATGCACGGAATATATTTTAGCGCATAAATATGCATAGTTTGATGGCAATCTAACTAGACACAACCGAAGAAAGATGAGAATCCTTCAGCTTTATATGTTCTATAAAGCCGTATAATGGAATCACCACATCTAAGAAGAATTTCATAACAAAACAGTCTTTTACAATTTAACTTGGCTTAAGACTTGAACCAAAACCATTATCAACAATATTATAAATCTGACATCGAGGCAGTAGCTAAATAAAGTTTAATAAATTATTTACTTAGTGAAAATAAGAGAAAGATTAAATGAAAATATGGATAAGCGACTCTCAGCCATGTTGTGAATTAAATATGCTAGAACAACCATTTTCACTACTTTGCATAGTGCAGTTAATAACCTAGCTTGTAATCAGAACGGCAAAGTTAATATTAGCCTTTGTGTCGGCTTATTATATGAGAATTGCATACAAAATTAAATTTTACTTAGTGTTAGCTTCGCGATCATTCTTCTTTTAAACACTATATACAGAATACAAAATAGGTAACATTAAATAAGCAACTGTTTACTGAATATAATATTCTGATACGTATTTAATCTCTAAAATAACAAATAATATAAAAAAAAACATTAACCAACACCCTCTGGCATGACTTTCAGAAACTCATTACATAGAAAAGAAACTTTAAATTGTGTGAGCTTTTATTAGATGACGCTATACAAATTTTCACAGAGTGTAAGTTTAATCAATTTTAATTGATTAAAATTTGAAAAAACTGCAAAATCATGAAAGTTTTAAAATCGTTTAAGAAATAATTAATTGCTTCCTACTATTCCTAACTATATATCTGTTATTGTAATAATATTCTTTTAATGTAAAATCTATAACCGCTCATTTTACAATTAGGTTTTGTAGTATACTTTAGAGGACACATAACTTTGAGACATATTAAAAAAGTATAATGAAAACTTTTAAGAAAAGGCCCGGAGAAGTCCTGATTCAGGTTTTTTTTTCAACTTCTACTATTAGTTCACATTCTATCTTGTTAAAATTTTTAATCGTTAATAAAGTACTTTCTATAGACTTGATGTTGAAACAGTTCTCTGAAGTACTAACTCAAGAATTATTAAATTTTTTAAAGTATTAAGGAATAAAATTTGTGGTCATAGGTCAAATAACACATTTCCTCTTGTCGGTTTCAAAAATAACACCTCTTATTACAACTCCAATGTGAAGATGTGTCGGTCATATCACTCGGTTACTGATCTAGATATAGACATTTTTAACGCTACAACTTCAGTCTTCTAAACTAACACTAATCTTAAACTTAAGTATATTAAATATTGTAACCTGGTTTGTCTATCTCAATTAATAATAAATAGCGCCATCTATCAAAAGCTGACGTAAAAGGTTAAAAAGTTCTTTTAATGTAACGAGTTTAAGAATTTCTTGCTAGATGGCAAATGTTTTTTTTATAACTTATTTCTTTGCACAATACTCAATTTGTACAAAGAAAACATTAGCTTTTTCCGATATCAGTACCAAAAATAGAGTTTGTTTTATGCCAATGTTTTGTATTAGGTAAACAACTACAACGAGCATCAATAAAAGCGAGGAAATGCTTTCCGGATACATCTTAATAGCGGTGTTACGGAAATTCTTTAAAAGACTTTCCTCAAACTTTTACAGCTCTTATAAGGTAACTTCGTGCGAAAGTTGAGACCATTACACAGTACTTAAATCCTTCATACAAAATGTATAAAAACTTCTGAGATAAATTAATTTTTATGAATATACTAAGAATTAAGGTTTCTAAAGCAATTGTATAAACTTAACAAAGAATGAATTATATTATTGTCTCCAAGAATGCGATGATCCCAATATGCACAGCTAACATATACCGTGACAATATTATTGTTATAAAAAAATGTTCGTTATAAAAAATACCAAATAGTTATATTATATTGATCAACCAAATGAAAATGTCATTTTTTGCGTACTTGTCTTGGACTTTGTGAAACTATTAACACCTTATTTACATTATATTGATAATTTTTAAACTAGAAAATATTTTTTAAAGATAAAAATACCTTTATTGGCAATTATTTTTTTGCAGATATCTTTTCCTGATAAAGTTTTTGATAGATTGCTTTATGAATATCATAAAATAGTAATGCACCTACTGCAGTAAAAATGCGGTACTTACCTGACTATTAGATCGTGTTAAAGGTGATTTTGAAGGTTTCGAAACTGACATTTGGAATTACAAAATAAACCTGGAAGTAAAACATTAGTTAAAATGGATTTTACCATATTATATTGCCATATTTCATTAAAAAACGATATTTTCATCCGGTTGACCTTTATATATAATAAAATGTAGGAGATTGTGTTAAAATAGTAGCATCAAGTATAAGTAGTAAGAATTAGTCAAGCTATATTAAAAAATGTATCAAATTACATTATTATTAAGGCAAGAACGTCTCTAACTAATTGCAAAGAAAGAAACTTTATACGTAACTTTTCAATAGATGGCGGTGCAAAATAAATTAATTCATGAATTAATCTTAATAAGAAATCTGTTTCAACATCAAATGTTTTCCATTAAAACTTATGTATCGTTCTGATCGAATTGTATAAATAATAATACGCTCTATACTTTCCCTAATTACTTAAATGTGTTGATTTATATCAACAAATTAAAACGAACCCAAGTAAACTATGAAGCTCAAAAGGATGACCCAATTGTAGCAAGATCTGCTTTGTCCGTTATTCCTTTTGTTTCGCATTAACTCTCTGCAAAACAAACGAAAGAGAAAACTAGAGTATTCCCTTGTTTTCCTTTCATTGAACAGTTTAAAATGCATATCCTTCTTAATTCTATAAGTAGCCATAACTCAATAAAAAGAAAGTATTTTTATTGCTGTTTGGTTAGCGTTTTCTGTAATTTCACCCTGATGATGATACATTCTAACATAGAAGCGCACATACGTGATCAGAGGTAAATTACCTACACAGTATCGTACTGCAATATATTTATTTTTTTGGGGCCACATATTTACTAGTAAATTAGTAAATAGACATGAACGAAGCCTCCCATAAGCTAAGACTCAGACATTTGCCCTGTCGGCAGGAATCTTACCCATGAATTCTGGTACCCAAACGAATACCATTGCGCCACCGAGGCCATCAAGTTCTTCAAACATCATAATAAATATTCTTTGATAGTATCTACCTATAATCAATTGGGTCCCTCGCTCTCGCAAAATACCTACGTAAAAGGGCAAAATTCTGTTACAACCTTTCGTGTAGTTTTACAAATTGTTTTACAAATAGGAAACATATGTATAAATACTTCAATGAGCTATTTGCTGTATATTACTGCAATACCGTGCAATTAACATCCCCGCAACCCCCTTGCGGGTGGAATTTTATAAAATTCGTTCATAGCTGGCCTCTACATGGCAAAAGGAATATTCCTACCAAATTACAAGTCTTTATGCCTTATGGTTCCAGAGATATCGTGATGAGTTAATAGATACCTGGATATCTCTTTTATATATATATATGTGTGTGTGTGTGTGTTAGAATGAAACTGTAAGGGATGTGCTATGCATCTGTAAGCTTTATGGTAACTTTATGAGTAGTAGAGGCTGTAATTTATCACTCTATATCCTAATCAAAAAAATTGACATCTTTAATGACATTAACCTTTTTAGTTTTTAATGATCAAATATTATGTCACATACTCGTAAATAAAATACAAACCACGATGGCCTGTTGAATAAGCCCGGTAGCCCAATGCTGCGTCCATTCGAGCTACACATGTGGGCACAAAAACGCTTTGTATGAAATTATAGGTAGATATTTCCATAGTAGTGCACGAGCACGCTGCGCACGAGATGACGTCACGGATAGACGCGTGGTCTGTTCCGAAGTGTCTGCCACGCACACACTAGGCAAAGCCCTACACAGTCCGCACTACGGACGAATGCGGTATCTATAAGGAGATGCAGCGAGGGCGACGAGAACCGTGTGCCTTGTTTGTATTGCAGTTCTTGTGCATGGCTCGCAGTGGGGAATGTGGACACACGCAGTTGACCAATGTACATGTGGCCAACACGTTTTACCTATGCGTGCCATGGTTCCTGTGAAAGTGTTGACCCACGCAGCTTGACCAATGGACCCATGTGGGCGACGTGTATAGCGAGTCCGTGCGTAGCGTGCGCAGCAGTGGAGCTCCGGCCTAATTCTTGTTAACAGTCACGAGTTTGACTCCTGAATGCTTTTCAGTAGAGGAAATCTTTTTAAAAAAACCTTCATATGTCGTTCTGGGATATGGGCTACAAACTTACAATGGAGCATTGTGGGGAGTTCTATGCTCTAGAAACGCTCTATCTCTCTTTTGAGTAACGAGGCCTGTACGCTGTAGGACGAGCTGTAGGACGTTTATAAGCTGCTTGTTTTACACAAAAATATTTTTAATATAATCTGTAAATATCAGGAAAATATATCTCTAACAAAAAGAAATAAACAAACTAAATTTATAAATAGATACTTTTACAAATGTTTCCCTCACCTACTGTATTCTACCAGCAAAATGATCGAGTTACCCAATTAGGGAGAAAGGGAGTAGATTTCTTCAAATTAACTCGGGCTTTCGTAATGCGTCCTAAATTAACTGAGCAATATCTTCTTTTGCAATGACAAAATTCAGGCGGTTTAAGTAATCAAACGCTACCGAAAGAAATGTCCGAAATTTACACAAGAGGTTTCGCTTCGTTTTGTTTTAACAGTTTTCCTCATTTCTTTTCTAAAATAATTAGAGAGACAATTTTAGACATCTTTAAGTAATTTTTACTTTATGTTTTTATTAAAGCGTTCGGGTATAACTTTACGTAATATAAATGGTCTTGTTGCTAGAGTATATTGAGTAAAACAAAAATGGCTATGAGATTTTAATGATTATTAAAATAGAATAATTTAGCACTCCCGCCATAATTTTATATTAAGGGGAAGAAATTGACTCTTACAATAATAATTATTTAAAAGCTAAATACATTGCAAAAAAAAACTATCATTATCTTAGTTTTACCCAAATGACAAATAATTTATTGGAATAGAAAATCCACAGTCAACTTTTACCCTTGTTAATGTAACAATAAGGTATCTATAGAATAGAAGATATTTTATTTAAACTAGATTTCTAACATAGAAATAATTCAAAGGTATTACGTATCAACATATGTATTTTTTCTATTAGTTAATTCCTTACATTACAAAATCACTTTATAACTCCGTTCAAAGCGATCTGTTATAGAGTATTACTTAACTAGATTTTAACAGAGTTGAGCCAGTTTTATAGTAAAATAAATAAGTAGACGGAAACTACTTTGATTCTTTTTCATGGATTCATAGATGTATACAGCTAATAAAGGCGTGTAAATAAGTCTTTTTAGCCATAGAATATGCGTCTCGCAAACACTACATTATTTCTGTAGGCAATCTATTTTACGTCGGAACAGATCGGAACGGCTGCAGGGTTTCCAAAAGCTGACAACAATAGAAGCTGATAGCTGAACGAATACGATTTCTGTCGTTATCGCTACAGTGGGAATCTATACATCTGTGATTGCGACGTCATTGTTCTATATTTATGGTAAATATTGTCTGCAAGTAAGAAGTATTAATTTCGACTATTATTTAGACAAATTTAAAACATCTTGTACTATATTTTGTTAAGGTCTAATTACATTTAATGGATTGCATGCAATCATTTAGAAATCGCCGTTATATATAAAATCCGTTTTACTATGCGTTATGTAACTAATTCCATCCAACCTTTTTCTACTGTACCCAGCCCCTATATTAGTCACGTGGTTTGCGTGACAGTCGGCGCTCCTGTATTTTAAACGAATGATATTTCATATATTTTCTCCTCTCTACATTTATATATATATATATGTATGTTTATATTAAAATTAATTTATTTAAGTACACGTCAGGCACAATCAGTAAATGCTAAATTATGTTAGCTCAATCATGACTCCTCTCCCTTCTCGACTATGCTGACCAAAGCCATCTTGATTTAAACGAGGACCAACTAAATTAACTTGAGACACTTCAAAATCTTACAACTAGGGTCATATTTGGTTTTCGCAAATATGACCACGTCTCCAAATTAGACTTCGCCGGAATCTACATATTCTTTCTCTTTTGTACTGTATATTATTGGACCCCGCGACACCATATTTAAAATTTAAAATTGAATTTTTGGCAGTACAATACAGCAAAGAACTGAGATCATTTTCTCAATTAACGCTAAAGATACCGATACAACATACGAAATTTTTTGGACATTCCTTCACGGTCACGGCAATCCGGCTGTGGTACGCACTCCCTGTAAATATAAGACAAGCGAAATCCCTAAATAAATTTAAATATGTTGTAACAGAACACTACTTATCACAAGTCGCATTGTAAGTGATGATAGTATTAAATGTATATATTTGATTTATATCCTGTAAAATATACGTACTCTATTATTAGTATGTATGATCTCTTTATACAACACCTATCTACTTTTGCACAATTTTCTTCTCCTTAAGGTTGTCTGGAAGAAATCGCTGATTAGCAATAAGACCGCCTTTTTGTACTATAATATGTAACTCTGTTTCATTTAAGGTGTACAATAAAGAGTATTATTATTAAATGTGTTATATAATTTATCTATTACAGCAAGGTTCTATCAGACTCATCAATGAATATGCTCAGAAATATATAAAATCATTTGAAAAATATAGGAAATAACTCCTAACACTTAAACATCTAACTCAATTTTATAGTTTACAAATACTGATTCTGAAAGTTTTGAACAAATGTTTGTATTATAAACTCGATTAATATTTATACATATAGATTAGTCGTAACATTAATAGATTCTTGTTCAAAGGTCAGTATTCATTTACCACTAAAATTGCTCGCTTTCAGAAAACCTGCAATTCTCAGCAGCAATTTTAGAATGTGTGTAGCGTATCAATGCGCATTAAAACATTGTCCATGACTATCTACATACTCGTAGTAATTATTATAATCTCTTTCAAATTTATAACATTGTATATTTTTTTCAGGGTGACACGCATTATTTTTCTAAAATCAATTTAAATTTAAATGTTCATGTAAGTCTGTCGTTTAACTCGAATGTTAAAGTGGTGGAGGATAAATCTTAAAAACTCCTACATTAAGCATGGGCTAACTCTTATTAACAAACTATTATATGAAAGGGTTTGATTGCTACGAATATTCCCAAAATGTGTTCCGAGTTATGGATTCTGATTTCGTGTTTTGTAACAAGCCGTACACTATTCCGAATCCATTCTAATCCGTATTACATGAATTGCGAAAATTAAATCTTAAATTTTGCTGGTATAAATTTCCTTGTTAGTATCGTTACAGTATGTGTGTTTGGATAAAAAAGAAAAAAGGTTATTTGTGTTAACGCTGAACACATGTTACGAAAAACGATCTGCTTGTAATGGTACTACATGTTTGCATTCGTTGATTGTTTACAAAAGTAATATTGTCCGAATTCAAAAACAATAATAATTAGCGATTCAACAATATTGCCCTACCAAAATTCATTTAACAGAAGATAAAGGTTTTTTTATTTACTTTAAATGAACTGATGAAAAATATTAAAATACAATATATTTTCGGATAATATTCTACATTAATTAAATATTATATGTAACACGTCACCATAAGTCTACTATGTAAGATAAAATAACGCCCCGTATCAAATGTTCTGTAAATTAAAATTAAATAAATGTCTGTTATTCAAAATAGGACTACGATACCAGGAAAGGAAATACAGACATATACAATTTTGAACTTATGCAAACCCCATCTACGAGTATAGGTCTGTGTTAAAATAATGTCAAACTTCAATATGTTGAAAATAATTTTACCATATAAATAAGAACATTTGCGCAGCAATTAAAAAAACTTCACAGAAGAAACAGACATATCATAAATGGCTCATGAATATACTAAGGGTACTGATGAAAAATACTAAATATTCTCGCGAAATATTCAAACTGCTTCATGACATTGAGAAATATCCTAGTTTATTTATTAGATATTGTATGTAACGCTTCACCATAAGTCAATTACTAACATAAAATAACCTTCGATGTTAAATGTTCTGTAAATTAAAATGGAATGAATGCCTATTTTAATGAAAATACTATGATAGCAGCAAATTAAATATGGACGTATTTTGAAATTATACAAACCCTGTTCCAAAATTATGTGAATTTTAATATAATGACAAACATTTTACATATAAATTAGAACATAAACATGTATTTAAAAAAACTTGATAAGGTGCTCTTTTCCTTCAAGTTTCATATTTAAAAGTGTGCTGGTTATATTCTCATTCACTCTAAAGCGTTCGATCCCCGAATAACACTTATAGAATGTTTCTAACACAGTTTCATTGTTTCAAAGTGTTTACTGTTAAAATATTGATGCTAGGTATGAGACTTGAGCGAGATAAACTTTAGGGAGAAAATATTAATTTATATACATAATAAGTCCAGCGATTATTATGGGCCTAAACAAATATAAACATCAAAATATTGCAGCAGCATTTGTGGGTGAAGCTTAAATTCTAATTTACTGCTTTAATTTTGTTTGGTGTCGTCGAGTAAATTTGTTCGTTACTGCAAGGTGGCGCGGGCAGTTCACACGACCACAAATTAGTGGGGAATACTATCATCACAGTTATCACAGAGAAAAAATTATTTCAATTTATTTTTGTATTTTTAAAAAATAGACAAAATGAGGTCCTACTAATTGTACACGTAGTTTAATATATAATTAAAAAAATCATTCGTTTTAAAGAAGGCAAAAAACAGTTATTTAACATTGTAATTTTATTGTTCTGTGGCAGAAGACTCCGCTTTTCCTTAACAATAAAGAAAGAAATAATTTACAAGTAATAAATATATAAGTTAATTGTTTTTATATAAAAAATATATACATTAGAAAAGATACAATGAACTTTCTTAATATAATATATGTTTACCCGCCGTAAAAAGAAACGCGTGACACGCAGAACGTTTGTAGCCTGCTGTCAAAATTCAAATTCACAAACTGTACAACTAGCGCCAAACGATTATAACCTGAACAATAAACGTATTTTTCTAAACACATAATACACGAATCATTTATACGTAGTTATAACCATTTATTAAACCAACAACCCAAAACAAGATCAGCACCACATCCTCATATATTAAATAGAATTACAACGGGTTAGAATTCTATATTTTGAAGGACGCCATTTTGTGAACCACTTGTTGAAACAATTTTGGAAACTTCAATAGGCAATATGGTCTATAAGCTTTGCTTTCCCTTTATATATTAAAAAAGTTCATGTAAATATAAATTGCAATTTGTTCTTGTCACTTATTTTACGTAATTATAATTACCTGCTTATTAATCGAGTAGTCTATTTGTTTGTGTACAAGGCATCTAGTTTGAATCCGAGGTTGTACAATGACATTTGAAATGTTTTGTAATTAATCTGTGTAGAGAAAGATAATTTCTTCGTATTTATTTAATTGTCTATGTGAAATTATAAAAATAAAGACTTTTAAAAAATAATCAATTAATACATTAAATTATAAATTAGTAAAAGTGTATTTCCTGCGGCATAAGTTTCGCTTTCTAAGATTTATAGTAATATAATATATTATTATTAATTTATTAATTCGACTATCCTAGTCGAATTAATAAATTGGTTTTTTATTCAACATTTAAATAAACTAGTGAAAGGAGTCAATAAAATCAATAGTATTTATATAGCAAAAGTTTTGACGGCCTCGCTGACGCATTGGTGCAAATACTCGCCTTGCTAGCAGAGGTCCCGGGTCAGATGCCTGATGGGACGGATTTAGGAAATTGTAATTTGTCTGAGTCTGGACTGGTGGGAGGCTTTGGTCTTAGCTAGTTACCACCCTACCAGCAAAGACGTATCGCCAAACAAAGAGATTTGTATTCCGGGACGATGCTGTGTAGAAACCGTTTAGGGGTATATCGCTTCTTAACAGATTAGCGCGCTTCTATCTTAGACTGTATCATCACTTACCATCAGGTGAGATCACAATCAAGCGATAAACTGTCAGCAATAAAAATAGGGCAAACATAAACTTATTTACATTGTACTATTATGCAATAACAAAGAAGGTTATGATGCAAAGAAAATGCTCTATACTTGAAATCGTAGATTACCTAAAAAAAATATCAAAAGTAGCTATAAGTTTACCTGTTGTACTCCATTGTATAACATAAATATTTCTTGCTGTAAATTTTTGATATACAAAAAAAGTAATACATCTAATCTATCTTTATTTACAAATATATATATACATGTATTTTATAACTCACGCATCCTACATCAATCAAAAAAGCTTTATCCATACATGTTCTTTTCAAGAATTGTTTTAAAAGAGTTATCGATGCAAGGATAGGACTATAAAGCTCGTGACGGATGGCTAAAGTTATTTTCTCCCCTCGTCCGACTACTTTATTTATGATCATAATATCTAAAACAATTTGCGACTCCACGCATCAAGCTGTTATATCGAAAAAGGCTTTCCATAATAGCAAAACAAGAAATCGTCACCTTAACAAATAACCTCAAGTTACCCTCACAGAACTCTAGTAGTAACTTTCAGATTTGGATTATTGTCATCTTAATTTATAGGATATGGAAGGAGGATTCATGAAGATCATCAAATGAGGATTAATTTTTTATATTCTTGGTTATGCCTACTGAAAAGAGGGATATTTTGGTATATACATTCTCCCATTTTAGATGACCGTCCTTTAGGATCGCCAACCGCGTATAGGCCAATAATACTCCTAAATGAGGTGGGCAAGGTGTTTGAAAAAATACTTGCCGATCGCCTCATTCGACATCTTGAAGATGTAGGGCCTGGACTGTCGAATTCTCAATTCGGATTCCGAAGGGGTCGTTCTACAATTGACGCTCTGGAATCTTTGCGGAGTCTAACAGAGGATGCCACAAGCAGCGGTAATGTAGTCCTGGCGGTGTCACTTGACATAGCAAACGCTTTCAATAGTCTCCCTCATGAAACGTTGTTGGAGGCTTTACATTATCACAGAGTGCCTTCGTATCTGAGGAGACTATTGTTGACGTACCTCCAGGACAGAGAGGTCCTATGGGAGAGCGAAGGTTGTCTATTTCGGCATCACGTTCACCGCGGAGTTCCGCAGGGATCCGTTTTGGGGCCCTTGTTATGGAATGTGGGCTTTGATTGGCTTCTGCGATGCCCACTTCTCCCCGACATGAGAATATTATGTTATGCGGATGACACCCTCATCACGGCTCGTGGGAAAAACTTTGCGGAGGCGGCCCTGCTAGCCGAAGTCGGGACGAACTTGGTGGTAGAAAGAATACGAAGTCTGGGATTGGAAGTATCCACCACCAAGACGGAAGCCATCCTCTTTCACGGATCTCGGAGAGGACCTCCACGGGGAGCAGTGCTTAACTTGAGTGGCGCGATTGTGGAAATAAAGGCGCAAATGAAATATCTAGGTCTAATACTAGACGGTCGATGGGGATTCCGAGCTCATTTTGCGAGGCTTACCCCCCGACTCATCAATATGGCTTGCGCATTAGGGCGGTTACTGCCTAACGTTGGAGGGCCGGCTTCGCTCTGTAGAAGGTTATATGCGGGAGTTATTGCCAATATGGCACTGTACGGTGCACCTGTTTGGGTCGGTGCCTTGACGTCCCATAATAAAACCCTTTTGCGAAGAGCGCAAAGGGTAATAGCGATCAGGGCGATACGGGGGTACCGTACAGTCTCTTGGACAGCGGCGACCCTTCTAGCGGGCGATCCCCCATGGGAGCTGCGGGCAGAGGTCCTTGCAGCCACCTACCTGTACAGGGCATCTATGAGCAACAACAGAGAATGGCCAGAGAGTGATGAGATTCGTAGGATCAGGGTTCTAGCCGACAGAGCCTTGATCCAGAGATGGAAGGACGACCTTGGTTTCCCAGTATCTGGTGGGGCTATAGTGGAGGCAATCCGTCCTCACCTAGAGGAGTGGCTATGTAGGAGACATGGGTCGCTCTCTTACAGGTTGGTGCAGGTGCTTACCGGCCACGGTTGCTTTGGTAAATACCTGCACCAAATTGTTAGGTGTGAAGAAACACCCGCCTGCCAACAGTGTGGTACTCTAGTCGATACGGCGCACCACACGGTAGCAGTATGTCCGGCTTGGTTAGTGGAACGACAGCTTTTGGTGCCAATGACGGGCGGGGATTTCTCGCTGGCGAACATCATAAAATGTATGCTCGTCAGCAATACTAACTGGAGGGCAATTGCCTCCTTCCGCGAGTCGATCATTTTGCAGAAGGAGACACTAAGCAGGGAAAGGGAGGACGCCGCGGATTCCTCTGCTCGCCGACGAAGAAGGCCTGGAAGACGGGGGCGGGGTTTTTCCCGCCTCCTTCCTCTATTCTAAATTTGACACAGTTGTGAAGGCAAACAAATTCGGGGTGCCAGAGTAGAATGTTTTCTCTGAGCCTCTGGCCCCTCACTAAAGGATCAAGAGGGTTTCGCTGGGTTTTAGTGGGTATTCTGGTTTTTTTTTCTAGTGAGTCCCACACTCCCAACCGATGACTGTTCGGTTGGGGTGCGTAAATGCATTTCCCAGCGTCAAAAAAAAAAAAAGTGTTGGTGCCAACATTTAACAACAAACTGAGTAAGAAATAGTGTGATAAGAGAACGTTGTGCTGTATAAGAAGGTGTAGTGACTAAAATTGAGAAAGGTATGCTTAGAAGCACGTCGAGAGAATGAATGAAAGTAGACTGACTAAAAGGATTTATGGGTCGAGAGTGAAGAGGAAAGATGGAAAGGGAAGACCATGGCGAACGTTTTTGGACCAAATCCAGGACATTTTAAATAAGGGACCGGTCAAGAGTACTCTAAACCGACGAGCTTGTATCAAAGATTTATTGAGAATGAAGAAATGAAAGAAGCGAAGGAGAGGCAAGGATCGTGGCAAGTGGAAGGACGTGGTCTCTACCTATGGGTAGGAGGCGTGATGCTATGTATGTATGTGTGTGTGTGTGTGTGTGTGTGTATATATATTGTGTTTTAAATTATTTGTAGGAAAATTTAAGCACGTTGGGAGGCCGAATAAATTATGTCCACACAAACTAAGGCAAAGGGTATAATAGTATATCATTAATCACTTCAAATACAATACCAGGAATTTACATGTACATACATTTATTAATTATGCAATCTCAGTATTACCAGAAACATAAGCAAACAAGTATTTGATGTAATCAATCTTTATATTTACATATTTACCTGTTCGTTTATAAGTAGAAGCTAGAATAAATGAATGTAATAAGTTATATATTCGCATTCATTACCGTGGTCTGCTTGAATTTTTCACGGAGGAACAATAACCAGCTTTATTTAATTAAATTATGCTAAAATATTTTTCATGAAATTTATATGAAACCTCATAATACACAAGCAAATAAACACGGCCGCAGGTTACTTCGTAAAATAGTATCAAAGGCTTTACAATAGAGGATCTGTAAACGGTAAAAACAACTGTGTAATTTTGACATACACTTTCATAAATTTGGCGTTAGCCACTTCGGGTCGCCTCTGGTGACTAGCATCTACGCGTAACTACTTTCGGAATTACTTTACAACGAGATAATATTATACGAGTACATATATAATTTTTATGACGTACAGGCTCAAAACAATGATTGAAGTATCGTGAAAATTTTGTTATTGTATAAAAAAAGGGTGAATGTTTCATTTAACTAAAAGCCAGTGTAAAAGCCTATCAAAATCACAGAGGCAAATAATCATTATATCAATACGTGAAGCGAAAATTTCGAATCTCATATTAACAATATTGAGAGTATGTAAGAGTGTGACATTTATCATAAATAAGTTAAAGAAATGAAGCTGGAAAAGGCATATTTTAGTATTAAATATTCAATATAGCGCTTAACTAATCAATTTAAAAGGTATTTAGAATTTATTATCAAAAAATGAGAAAGCTAGGAATGTAAGTTATAGTTACGAACGTACAAAAACGTAGTGTTTTTGAACAAGTTGATATATAAATCTAAAATAATACAAAATGTTAGTGAGAATTATCTACTATTAATAATTGATAAAGTCTAGGATTCTATTAGTTGAAGCTGCAATTCTTATTGTTATATTATTTAACTCATTTTGGGACTCACAATGAAATATATATTACTAATTTATTTATTCTGTTGTACATTTGTAGTTCTTCAAATATATTGTTCTGTTAATATAAATAAATTTTCGAATAAACGACTCAATAACACTCTATTTTAAACTTTTAGACAATGGTACCAATAGACTAATAGGTTATGTAAATATATATTTTAAACAATATCGACGCTTCTATATAGAGTTTAAATTATAAAATGTTTCGAATTCTCCAAAGGGATTCTTCAATATTATTTAAATTGAAAATATCATGACACGTAGGTTCTCGTTGAGAGAAATTGGAGGTTCGAATTCACATTGTTAAGTTTCTTTTTATAAACATGAATCTTACGTGCTTTATTGTTCGTTCCAATACACTACTAAGGCTTTTCGGTGAAGGAAAACATCGTGAGGCCACCTGCATATCCTAGAAGTAACTCTGGGGTGTGTGTAGCCTATAAATCCGCTGTGGTGCAGCGTGGTGGGTCTACGCTCTAAAAAGCTCTCTCTCCTACAAGGTAGGAGGCCTGTGACCAGCAGTGGAACGTTAATAAAGTACTGCTTACCTTTTTTCATTTAAATTGATGTAATATAGCCTACAGCTTACTTTGGTAAATAAAAGAGGTATACTAAAAAAATGTTTTTATTTTAAACAGTATTTCCTGAGATTAGTTCGTTCAACTATACAAACAAACTCTTCAGCTTCATAATATTAGAGGAGCCGGAGATAAGGCGGATTGCACATTTACTGCGTGATTAACATTATTAAAGTACAGATTACAGTGAAGTGTATACACAACTGTTAGATAACAGCCAGTTTAGAATATTAGACAAGGTTTTCATGTCAAAATTAAAATAGTTACATATTTAAAAACTGGTACATTTTAAATCGTCACAAAAATTTGCGTGACTTTTGTCAAGGAGGACATAATCTATATTATATTTTGTATAAATACGCGAAGCAAAAATTTCATACACATTTTTACGAAAATTGCACGGATGGTGGAGTATGAAATTTCCACTTATATTGAAAAGGAGTGCAGAATGCTAATATTACTTTAAAATTATGCATATAATATACATTACATGGGCAATTATAGTATATACACTATAACTACCTCATTGGTCTAGTGGTTAGCATGTTCAAATACAGACATGAGGTGCTTCGAGTCCCGGGTCGGGCCAATTCAAAATCGATATTGTGTTTACTGTTGTTTTCTCAATCTTTGCCCGTAGTTGGGAAAGTTGGCGGTGTGATCACCCCTCGGAGAGCACGTTAAGCCGCCGGTCCTGCGCCTGATCTTTCTCTGATCGTGTCAGATTTCCGTCACATTCTGACTATGAGAGTGAACGAACAGAGAGTGCACTTGTGTACTATGCCTGCCAATCCGCAGTGGAGCATCGTGCTGCATCTATGCTCTAAAAACCCTCTCTCATATGAGTGAGGAGGCCCGTGCCCAGCAGTCAGTGAGACGTTAAGGGGCTGCTACTTATTACATCAATAAAAAACACACTTCACGCGCTACCATAGGCGCATATAGAGTATATACGCGTATTTGTCAATGTCTGTCAATTATTCCAAACGCCTTAAGGTTACATTAAAATAGTTTATATTGTCAGAGGTGCTACGGAGGTTACATTAGAAAAGTTATTATAGTAGCTAAGTTTTCTTAAAATTTTAATATTGTTATTTTTTTCTTTCCAAAGAATCTCTTCCTGACTAATAAAACAGAACAACAAAAGAAATATCGACATCGGTCCAGCCGTACTCACGTGATGCCGTGTCATAGGGAAATAGGAATACATTTTTCTTAAACAGATTATTGTAATTGTTATAATATTATATTATTATGATTATAGTATTTGATATTAGTTGTTTAATAATGTTTAAAGTTATTTAAATTAATTATGTTTGAATTACGACCTCTATGCGACCACTTGTCTACATTAATATGTAATATATAAAGATAGTTTAGTTTTAGATTGATTAACATATCAAGGCACAGCAAAATCTTGGTACCATGAAATGTATGTACACGAATTTTGGGTTTTTCAACCCCTATTGTGATGAATATGCGGTAGAAGTTAAATTTGCGTTGCTGGGAATTATACTCGGGACCTCCGACTCACTATTCACCAAAATGTCCAATAAAACCCAGCGTATGGACGCCAGATATTCGCTTACGTGTCAGCTTTGGCTTCCCGTATGAATCCGAATCAAAGGTTCAAGAGAAGCAGGCGATTTAAATTGCGCTGTCTGACTCCCTTCCTCCGTTGGAAAATATTCCGAATAATTCTTGTCTTTTTGGAAGAAATTACACATATCAGTCTTAAGAAATATGTGGATTTTAATTCGTTTTACCCTACTGCACTGTACTGTAACATAAAGTATGACAAAAATACAATGAGACAACATATTGCTGAGATATGTCGTCCGTTATTATTTATTGTCACGAAGATACAAAATAAGTGTGTGCGAATTTATTGCGATACGTGACATCACGTTTATTTTGGACCTTTGTCGGCAAAAATTTCAACGTGATTGATGGTATGTTGTTAGAGGTGTAAGCGTCGGATGGACGGACGTAACGAATTTATAAGGGCTCATATTACTTTGTATTGGATGAATTTATTGTTCACTTTTGTAGTTGTTGCAAAAATAAAACTTCCGCTTCGATTTTCTTTTTCTAACTGGTTAAAAAATGTTCATTGTTGATGCGATGCATTATCACAACAGACTCATGTCCTGACGACACGTTATCACGGCACGCGTCACCTATTTGTCTTTCTTTTACTATAAATAGCCTTTCTAACAAAAAATACTTTAAAAATATCTAAAACTCTTGCTTCTAAACACTATTTCTTCCAAAATAAATCGGTGAACCTTCATTGTTTTTCGGTATTACTGGGGCTAATCAATCATCAATGTCCCCAGATGTCGCCCGAGAAATGCTATAAATAATGTTTACTATTTATAAATGGTGCTTACACCTATAAAAGGAGCATATAACTACTCTTATTGTTAAAGTTATCATAATGATCTCTTGGTTTGACTGTTATTCGTTATTCCCATCTCTTATAGAACGTTGTGGTATAAAAGGAGATGTAGTGACGAAAATTGAAGAAGGTATGCTTAGATGGTTTGGGTACGTAGAAAGAATGATTGAAAGAAGGCTGACTTTTTTCCAGCCTGAAAATGAAGTATGTAAGAAAAGTTTCATGTCTTACTCTATGCTCCTGGTCCATATCAGTCTCCAGGAGATGCTCTGTCTACCTACAAAATTCATCACAATTTGTATAGCTTATTAACTTTACTCCATAAAACAGTCAGATCGACGGTTCCATTTTTACAATTTATAGTAAAACGAAAGTTACATAATTGTTAAATTTTTTAAATGTATTAATTGGTCAGCCCTGACTTACAATCCTTCAGAATCTTATTGTAATATAAGTCAATTCATGAATCGTGTATATTAAATCTGTGGCAATTAAGTAGAAGTTATAATAGGTATCACAGAGTACATAACATTGTTATTTCTTTCAAATAAAACGTCTAGTTATACGAACGTGATTTATAGTATTTATTTACTTTTTAATTAGTTCAACATATTACGGTTAATCATAGTTATTTGTGAAATTATTTACATTTGAATCTACATTTGAAGATATGAGTAAAGCAACACCAAACAAAAACATTGCGGATGTAACACGATTCTGCAAAAGCACTTTTACTTTATCATTTGCTGTTGAAATACTTGGAATGGATATTTGGCACGATTTTAATGAGGGGTTGCTTGAACTTGGGCCTTATCTGCAAGGAATAAAGCTGCAATATCAACTTTATCCCGGACAGTCATTTGACATAGATATTCTCATATGGCCTCATGTTGCTAAAGTACTGCAGTCTACTTTTAATTTTCAAAAACTGAAATAGTATGTATAAACAAATCTTATCGCTTTTAAGGTATGGAGTGGAAACCAGTACGCATACGTAAGGACCTGGCAGTTTTTGGAGCGTAGATGGTTGGCCTTTTCAATTCGACACGCCTTTCCTGTTAGAGTAATGGACTTGATAAATCATGTGGCTACAATCACGTGTACCATGGGCGTGGGAAGTCTTAGTGCCAAGTATATCTCTTTATTTAACATTAACAATCTAGTACTTCTAAAATATAGAAATAAATAGTCTTCTCATAAAACTCAACTTAAATTACCATTTAAATACTTTAGTGCACCAAACAAACATAGAGGAACACAAAGAAAAAAATACAATATGAATGCAAAGGCGGCCTTATTGCTCTGAACATCTCTTCCAGGACAATTATAATATAAAATCTAGACTTGCCTATAAAAATCTCATCAAAAACGACCCTACTCAAGCTATTTCGGGACAATGTGAAACAAAAGAATGTGTTTTTTAAAATAGTCGTTTTTGCCAAATTACACTTATTTTATTTTATAATTAGTAGGAATTCTGAAAAATATATGAATATACTCTTAATTTTTAGTGCCAAGAATGATAAAAGTTTCGAAGTTTTACTCCCCGCCTTGAAATTCGGTGAACGCCGGTATTTTGGCACGGTTTTAGAAAAAGAGGACAGCATCGAACAAAATATTCAGAATCTTTTATGGAATATAGTTGATGAATTTATACCTGCTTCTTACTTGGATGGAATTTTTGATAGCCCTTATATTACAACAGGTTGGGTCCTTTCTCTTTATGCGTCGGATTAAATTCGAACAAAAATAATATATTATGAATATTTCAGATATCAGACATCAAGATGCAATTTTATTTCATTTGCAAGAAAGGATATTGAGTAAAAACCAACCAATAGAGGAAGAAGATCTTCCAGCAGAGCCAGAAGAATTTGTTAAATCTAAAGAGAGAAGAGAATCTAAAACTGCTAAGGATAACAAAGAAAAAGAAAAGAAGAAAGTAATTGAAGTTCAAAAAGAAAAATTTAGCATTTACCTTCCTGGGGACACCATTTTAGCAGGTAAGAAAGTATATTTGAAAAGAGTTATTGAAATATAACGTCAGAATGGTAATTGGTAGCAGACAAATTTGTTAGTGTCAAGATATCGTTTTAGCATATGTTATGAATTATATTTACTATTTTTATTTAAAACAGGTGTCGGAAGGATCATTCACTTTGAAACAATTGGTGAACAGCCTTCAGAGCAAAGTGAAATTATAGCACTAATTTCTAGCCATAATTTACCAGCGGAAGATGATTATCCAATCATTTTTATCAGTATCGAAACGTTATCAGACATACCTATCAAAGAAATTAAAAATTCGAGGTAATTTTGTTAACTTATGTTTTTACATTTTTTTATTATGCTGATTATACACACAATATTATCATTATTATTAAAACAGAATATCGCATATTTACACTCGATGCAAGATTGGAGAAGAAGTACATGATTCCCAAAAACAGCAAGTGAAATCCACAAAAAATATGAAATTTAATGATCATCACACAGTGCCGCTACCTTTTTCTCAGGCTTCAGCAATTACTGCATCATTTTTAGATAACCCATTTGAAATAGAGGTAATGTTATGAAAATATTTTAAAACATGATTTTTATGTAATATAATATAATTTTATCCTTGTCTAGTTACGAGGAGTACAGCAAACTAAATTAGCACTAAGTAACCCAATTTTATTCGGAAACGATAAAAATGATTGTAACTTTGGATTCGACATACCACCTATGACCAACAAAAGTAGAATTGCCAGTGATGAGGAAGAAGTGCAAATCGCTGTAACGAAAATTGATGCAAGTTCCTTAGCTAAAGAAAGAAATGGAATTGTTAGAGGAGAGTATTGTCTATATCCCATAAAAGTCAATTTAACAAATATAAATCGCAACGATAATTGCACTAACGATATAAATGGAATTAGGCAATCTATTAAACCAGAAAATGTAGTACAACCATCAAAAATTTTAGATGCACAAATGACTTTAGATGTATTGATAGGACTCGTTGGCTGTCGTCCACAGTTTTTATCACCAAGTTATCTTAGATTTTATTGCTATGCACGTGATATGCAATCTACAAGTGCTTTATTACAAAGAATTGTTGACATTAATGAAAATCTTCGTTTAAAAAAGAATATCGAAGATTTATTAACTGGTTTCGTATTGGACACATTTGATGCGGTTATTTTTTATATTGAAGGACAGAGAGATGGGCCTATTTTAAATGTATGGGAGTTAGCAGCCGACTTCTACCCTGTTATAAAACCCTTATTTTCATGTTCAGATCACTATATTGATAGAATTTACGCCGGTGATTACATCTTTCTTGCATAATACTTATCAATATTATTTTATTTTAACTAGTTTTGTTACTAAAAGAACTATTACTTACAGAGATGTTGTCGTCAGCTACACCCTTTTATATTATGAAGATGTTGGTTCCAATGAATACTCTTTTGGCTTGCCCACAAGTGTATGTTAGGCCTTCATTGCCATTGCCTACAAAATCTGTAAGGGTCCTTAAAGCTAAATATATATTTGTTTATATAACAATGAATATCTAAACATTGCATTATTTTTAGGCCTTATTAAAAATTGGCCGGTTGATTGCAAGCAAATTCAAAATAGTCCCTTGTAAAAGTGAAATGCCAACTACGGAGGAATTAAAAAGTTTCAGACTCGAATTATGTGTGCCACCATGCCCCTACTGAAATTAATCATTTATTACCTTTAATTCAAAAATAATGTTAATACAATAAACATTTCATTATTCACATAGTTACTTTTATATAATTCATACATAGATTTTTCATATATCTAAACTAATATTATTAAGAGGAAACTTTTGTGTTTTTGTGGGTATGTAACTTTTTCCCACAAATCTACTGGACCGATTTCAAAAATTTTTTCACCATTAGAAAGTTACATTTTCGCTGTGTGACATAGACTATATTAATTTCTAAAAAAAATAACGAGCCCTAAGAAAAGTGCATTACCGTAACCCAAGGTGTGAAAAAATTGGTCACAAAAATTCTGTCTTCGCGTGCGCTGCGGAGACTTTTGATCATAGAACAAAAAAATGTTCTACAATATTATAGAACGTATTAATACCTACAGAAAAGTCCACGACATATCTCTTAACTACTATAGCAAGGCCACTATAACTACTTTTTTACACTGTAAAAGTTAATAAAAGTCATCAAACCATATTATTCACACCTCTGTATTAATCCTTATCCTTTTAAATGATATAATGTTAAAGGCCGTTTCAATACGTGCAAAATATTTTTTTATTATTAAAATAAGGCATTCCATTCATAAGATATAAAATTTCAAATGTCAATCTAAGAAAATATGCCCGACTTAGTAGTTTCCATTGCCACGAAATCGATATCTTCGTGGCTGAAACCGTGGGGCATTGTTAGTATATGTAACCTAAATCTGTGACACATAAATTCATAGTAAAATATCTAAAAGCCTATACATGAACCTGCAAATCATATTGAGTTTTTTAATAGCTTAGCTATTATAAGCTTAGCTAATATTAAACCTTCAGGAAGTGAAATAAACAAAGTTTGGTTTTAAAAAAGAATTTTTCAAATTAAATTTGTAATTGCGCTTTCTCCACAAAAATAAAATCTTGCTTTCTGCCAATGGTACTCTTCCTATCTGTCAGGATTAATTGCCTATAAAATAATTTATGTTCAAATAAATAATTTTTTGATGAGTAACATCTATTACGGTGTATGAGACCGACGCATCTGTCGCCGCGCCTACCTTAGCGTATACAGTCTTTAAGTTACAGTTACAGATTAAAATTAATTTAATTCTATTCTACGAAAAAAGTGGTGTGAGAAGTTTTTATCCATACAAGTTTACAGTTTCAACTAATTAACATTTAACCCGTAAAATTCCGGGTAGTACAACATATACAGAGTTACTAATTCCATATCTTTTATGGCACCTTTATACAGCAATCACGTATTAAATTCTTAATCTTTTGTAATCTATAAAGATTATAAAGCTATCATTATTGGTTATAGTTTCTTTTTTGTACAACAAAATCAAAAAAGTGATTCCGTTCCCGCGTCGATGACGCACCAACTGCGGCCACAGAATATATAGCAAAATAGGCAGTGAGTCTGCGGATCAAGAGTACATTAAGATTATTTAAGAATTTCGCTGATAACTTAGAGGCTATTAATAAATACCAATTATTTGCTGCCATCCTGCCAATCAACTATCTATATAACATCTTCATTATCGATGTCTTGAAACTTTTAAAGTGTTTGCAACATATTACTATTACGTTTCACATTCGAAACATGCGATTTAAAAAAAAAATCATTACATATTACGCGAGGTATGTTAGTGTGAGTAGGAGTAATAGTTTGTTAGATCTGTTCTTACTCACACTTAGAAAAATGACAACCAAATACCTATATTTATATAAGATAAATTCCAAATACTATAAATCTTAATACATTATTATATTGTCAAGGAAATTAACTTCCTCCACGTGAATATTGGTACACTCACACTAAACTGTGTTGTGATCGTTACACAATATCTGATAATTGCGAAAAGAAAATACTTTACTTTTACGCCAATTTTGATTAATTAAACTTTATGCAATTATATAATCGGAATACATTTGCGTCTCTTTTAGCTGCATGAAACAAATAACTGCATGACTGACTGCTTTATTTTGTCCGCAATTCTGTTATATCAATTGCTTTTGCAACTGTGTTTATTTTATTATTAGATAATTTATAGATACCTAATTGAACATAATAATGACCATAGTAACTATATGATAATTTACACGTGAGCCCATTATAAAGCCACATTAAAGATAATTTAGATCTAAATACGATAAGTATGATCCTTGTCTGATAGCTTTAATCCATGTACTATAATTTTACGGCCCTAGATACACAGTGATACATATAACATACATAGTCGTTAAGAACCTAGTTTGTGTTTAAATGTGCAGAGAAGTGTGGAAGGGGAAAATAAAAGGTCTTTTATTTATTTATTTATTTATTTAGATGCAATAGTTAATTGGCCTGAGGCCGAAAAGTGCAAACACTACATGATATGTCAGTGTCATTTTCAATTACAAATTTTAGTCTGTGATTCAATTAACTAGTATGTATAAAGTTATTCTATGGTTTCAATACTCAGTTTGTCATACTTGTAAGCAGATGTCAGATTAACTGAAATTTAAATTAAGTGGGTAAAAATTTAAAAATCAACCTGAAATAACAATAAAAATATAATTTCATAAACGTTTTGTAACTAATAATCTAATATTTACTCTAAAACTACTAAAAAAACTACATTCGCAATTAAATGTGGTTATATTGTATAATGGTATTGTTGAATTTTACATATAAGCTTTCGTCAATAATTACGTTGTATTTCACAATTCTTTAGAAATTAATAAGTATTTTTTGTTTACAAATATTAACCAGTCAAGTTGAACAAAAACCAACATTTTGTGACATAGAATAGCAATTTCTATAGTGGTGGAACTACAGTAATTGTGAACTCAATGTAATGATTTAGGGGTGGATAAGAAAGTGTCAATGCCACAATCATATGAATGTTCTCTAAATTTCTTCTAAAAAAACATTAATTTCTCTCATTTAGATCTTTCAATTTATAATGATGAGAAAATATGTAACATTACGTGTTATCTAACATAATTTTGTTTTTGAACTATTTTATAAAAATTATAATACTGTGTTCATATAAGAAATATCTCTTGCATTTATCACATTTTAATTCCATGAAATTCATTCTTCAATAAATGTTATAGGTGATTGTAAATTAAATTACAAAAAAGTAAATTAATAATATAAAAACATCTAGCCAGGAAGACACAATGAGAAATCAATCAATTATCTGTTTGAAGACTCAGTTATTAAGATACTTGTGAGTATTTTTTAATGTTTATTTATTACTAGTAAGTTCACTCTTGACTGTAATCTCACCAGATGGAAAATGATAAGAGATTTGAACATGCAATCCAAATTTGCCCTGGAGAAAATTGATCCTAGAGCTTCTGCTAGCAAAGCAAGAACTCTCACTACTGCACCAATGAAACTGTGATTGATTTCTTTAATAGTTTTTTTTTGTTTCAAGAGGTTTTTTTATTAGGCAACATAAATTCTATAGAACTATTTTACAATATGTATATGTCAATTGTATCTTTTATATGTTGGTGCAACAGTCTAAGTTTTTTACTTTTCTTAGGATTGTGTGGTATTGGGGTAAACACAATTTTACCTGAATTAAATAATTTTAACTCGCAAAACCATTACTAGTATATATAGTCTACTACATCTATAATGTGTTATATTTTAAGCTAACATCATCAAAATTTAAGCATAATTAGTATTAACTTTCAGAACACCATCAACATATAAAATAACAAGAAGAATTAGTACTGAAAAAGTCATCGAAAATGATAAAAAGGCAAACAAAGAATCAACAGTGGATATAGCTGAGTTAGAACTGTTTTCAAAATTAATGAAGGAATGGTGGGATCCTAATGGTGGCCTACAAGCACTGCACAGTTACAATTTATTAAGGTAATATATTTATTACTGTTTTATATTTCTTCTATTTTCTATATGCAATAGTGAACCATATTTAACCCTTTGTAAATGTGACATGTTTTAATTTCCGTACACTGCTTTCAAAATTTATGTGGAAAAAATTTTTGTTAATTTAGGTTAATATCTTCTTTAATTCAACTTAAGGCATGCTTTGGTCACTTCATATAATTTATTACACTACAAATGTGAAAACTGGGATTGCTACTGATTTTCTAAACCAATTAAAATAAAACAAAAAAGGTAAGCTAATTAGATGCCTGTTAACATCCCACTACTGGCTACAGCATCGTCACTCATAGCAAAAAGGGTTATTAGAGCATACACCCACAATGCTGCTCTCTAGGTTACCAGGCTACAGATATCCTAAAAAAAGGTACATAAATTTAAGCAATATTGCAAAATTAGATGGTTTTAGGTGGTTATACTTTTATTCATTGATATAATCTAATGTTGTAAATCCTTGTGCCCACCACTTAAGTTATTTATGTATTACATATACATATATATCTAATATATAAAATTCTTGTGTCACAATGTTTGTTCCCATACTCCTCCGAAACAGCTTGACCGATTTTTATGAAATCTTTTATGCATATTAGTAATTCATCATCATATTCATCATCAAAACATAGCCAGTCATCATAGATTCATCTCTTGATGACTGGATCTTTTGATAGATGGGAAACAAGTGGAAGAGGTAAAAGAATTTGTATACTTGGGATCTAAATTTACAAAAGATGAAACATGTGAAAGTGATATTGAAAAGAGAGTGAATGCAGGAAATATGGTAAATGCTGCTCTGCACGCCTCTATGAATAGCCAGATGGTGTCTCAAAAGGTGGTAGTAAAATAAATGCGGTAGAGATGAGAGCATTGAGAAGTATCTGTGGATTAAAGCTGAGTGACAGAGTAAGAAATAGTGTGATAAGAGAATGTTGTGGTATAAAAGAAGACATAGTGACTAAAATCGAGAAAGATATGCTTAGATGTTTTGGGCATGTAGAGAGAATGAGTGAAAGGAGACTGACAAAAAGGATTTATGAGTCAAGAGTGGATGCGAAAGTTGGAAGGGGAAGACCAAGGCGAACGTTCATGGACCAAATCCAGGACATTTTAAATAAGGGCCAGGTCAAGAGTACTGTAAACCGCCGAACTTGTGTGAAAGGTTTAATGAGAATGAAAGAAGCGAAGGAGATATGCGATCATGGCAAGTGGAAGGATGTGGTCTCTGCCTACCCCATGGAAATCAGGCGTGATCCTATGTATGTATGTATATCAGTACTTCTGAGAATCGGCTACTATCTATGTTTCAAACCTCTAAATTTTAAGGGTGATCCACCCCATAAAATGATTTTTTATTTTTTTTTTACAAAAATTTTTGTTTTTATTTTTTGTGATACAACACACAAAAATACATAAAACCCTAAATTTTCACCTTTCTATAAACAACCCCTATTTTTCAATAGCGATAATAGTAATTATTTGGCAAAACAACATTTGCTGGTTCAGCTAGTATATATAGGTAAATCAAATCTATTATTGCAAAATCAAATGCACCACACAATATATCATAAAATGGTGTGCAACATCTATTATAGGACAAAATAATATCACTTTGAAATCATAGCTTCATCCTTATGGCAGATCTTTACATTTTTATAGTCACATTCACATTAATAAATATATTACACTTTTGTATGAAACTTATCAAAACAGTATGAGTGAGCTAAAATACTGTCCAATATGAATTATGTTACTTATTTTGGCTTTCATTTAAATAGTCCTTCAATATAGTAATAGCATTTAGATATTAGCCATTTTTTCAATTTAAAGTTTATGTATACTAATGTTATGTATTTCTTTTAGAGTGTTGGGTTAAAATTTATTATAAATTCTAACAGCCACAATGTGACAGTTTCTGTCATAAAGCTGTTTTCTTGTATGGGGTCTAACTAAATTATTTTGAAACCTAAATCGTTTATTATTATAATAAGTCCCATCATACCGTTTTTCAAACTGATCTAAATGCGTTTTTACATACAAACATACTTCATATATGTAGGGAAGGTACAGTTAACACATTTAATTCTTTAAAAAAATGGTCCCAACTTGCTTACATATGTTTTCTTTTATTAGGGTACCTTTTATAAGGGATGGTCTAGTATCTTGTCCACCCAATGAAAGAACAATTGCTCCACTATTGAATAAGACTATCTTAGATGTAGGCTGTGGAGGCGGTATCCTATCAGAGGTGAGATTGGACGAATATTTCATTTTTTTTAATTACACTTTTCAAAAATTAATACAGGATTCATTTTATTTCATATATTACTTTTTTAACCTCTATACTAATATTATAAAACTGAAAAGTTATTTTTTTTTATAACGATATATTGTAGTATTAATGACAGGAACAAAACAAGACTGACTTAGTGGCCCCTTCATATTACGAGGTAACTTTCCTATTAGATATTTTGATGTTTTTGTTAATTTTACAATTATATCAATCCATTTATCAATCTTTGTTATATTTAATTTGTGAGTACATGCTAATCTCAGGAACTACTAGTTTGGATTGATAAATTATTTCAGTGTCTAATAGTTAATTTCATTTGCAGTATCACATATAGCTATTAAAACGTGATGTACAAACAAATATATTACTACAAAAGATAGTAAGTCGTCGTTCTTTTTAAACCATATAGCTATTAATATATGATCCATAAAAAACATTACTGCAGCAGGTACAGTAATCAATATTTTTGAAACATTGTCTTACAAAATAGGGATTTCATACTTGACTCTTTAAACGTAGGGCCTTCCATATGCACCTTTTAAAGTTTTTAAAGCAGTGATATTTTTTCTATCTCCTTGAATGACCCGGACGAAGTCAGGCGGGTCAGCTAGTCTTATATAAATTGTTTTATAGGCAATTGCTCGACTTGGTGCAAAGGTAACAGGAATAGATGCCAGCAAAGAATTAATTCAATTAGCAACAGAACATTGTAAAATGGATTTAAAGCTGGTAAACAACAGGCCTAAATATGAATGTACCACTATTGAGGTATGTGAAACTTATTTTTATATATTTATACCACATGATTACTTGAACGGTGAGTAAGAAAGTGAAGCGTAAAGAAGTTTTACTTCAATAAATAAACATTTTAACAAAAGAAGAACCGCCATCAGAACAAACTGTACCAGATAAATTAATATGCTTTGAAAAGTAAAAAATAATTTAGTATTCTTTTTTAGAGTTCTCCTAAGTAAAATGAAATGAAAAATATTAGATTACTTAAAAGTCTTATCAAATTATTACGATAATATAGTGTAGTTACAATTATTATTATATTTGGAGTCGGTGTCACCCAAGGTCATATAAAAAAGATTCATCTAAATCGGTTCACCCTGTCGAAAATTATCGAGGTAACAAATTTTGCATGTACTTTTGCTTGATTTATTTTTGACATCAATAAGAAATCTAAAGCTATTATAAAATATTTACGATATCAAAAACATAGTGGTGTAAATAAATCTTCGGTACGCATACAGGTAATAATAAAATAAGGATAATCAAATATTAACAATGACCTAAGTGTTTGGAGTGTGATATATAATCCTGAACGTGTCTCGACGAGCACGTTAAGCCGTTTGTTGACACACAACAGATCCGAGAGCAATTGCCAGCTTAGTAGAAAGGCAACGCTAATATCACAATACAAATATAATATTTGAATAAAAACATTATATTATTAATCCACACAATAAGGATCAACTAGGTAAATACTACTTAAATTACGCAAACAACTTCATATAATACGTCTTAGGTAATATATTGTTTAAGATTGTATCGAAAAATTGGTATCAAAATTCCTCTAGTAACAAGTTTAAAGCAAAAGAACATCTCACTGTCACATTGTTACTCATCTCAATTTTATTATTTTTGACGTGATCTTATAAATCGATTAGAACTGTTTGCACGCTCGAAAAAGCAGACTCCCTGTCACGTGCGACCAGAACAATGGAGGACGAAGCGATAGAGATTTTATTTTTCCTAATGATTTAACATTTTTTCCTATTTCCTATTACAGGATCATTCACGACAGTTTACAGATTATTATGACGCTGTAGTGGCGTCAGAAGTGATAGAACACGTGTCAAACAAGGAACTGTTTGTCAAGGCTTGTGTACAAGCTTTAAAACCCGGCGGAAAGATATTTATCACCACCCCAAACAGAACGAGAGTAGCCAAAGTCCTTGGAATATGGCTCGCGGAGTATGTGTTAGGGGTAATACCGAAGAACTCCCACCAATATGAAAAGTTCACAACACCGAACGAGGTCACTTTTTTATTGGAGAGAAGTTAGTAACGGTATTTTTATGTACACTCGCACCAAAACACCCATGTACACCAATCCATGACACATACACAACGTACGCACACTCACACCAATGTATTCACGTGCCCGCATACAAACGCACATCAATGCATAAACATACAAAAGAGTCCGTGATCCACTTATACGTTACGTGCTATAAAATATAACATGGGTGTATAATAAAACCAATATTATTTATTTAGTAGGTTCAAAAAGCACTTAAATGCCCGTAGTCTGTCCGTTGGTAACAATTCTATTGCCGGTTCGGAAAGTTCCCCGGAATTCCGGATTCCCCTGAAAAGACACTTAACGGTTACTGTTTTAGATATAGTTGTTTAAATTACAATGTGTAATATTTTGGTTCAGTTGGTGTGCAACTGGAATCAACTCAAAACATTTTTATCGCTTAAATATTCTTCAAGATTATGCGTTTCTAAGATGTTTTGGGAATATTTTTTTTAAATGATGTGAAGGCAAATCAAATTTATCAAGAATTCGTATGCTCAACACGACAAATGATTTCTGAACCTTATTCGATCTAAAATATGGCAATGTTGTGTATTTCGCTCCTTTTTCTATATAAGTGAATATTGTTACGAATATATATTTTTTTTAATGTCTTTATTCAAGTAGGCATGTTACAGCACTTTTGAATCGTTAAATTATATTGTTTTATAATACGATTTTTCTATCAACTTTCTTTTAACAAAGACTTTGAATTTATTATTTCACATCTCTAAAACGTCTTGTGGGAGTTTATTATAGAAACGTATACAGTTACAATATAAATGTTGCAGTTACGATATAATATATAAAATGTTATTCAGTATATACTGCGACGGGAGCGATGATTGATGTTTATTTGAATTTATCTATAAAAGAAGCACGTTGATTGATTTGAAGCAAATTGATTTTAAATGACACGTATTGCTTTTTTTTGTTATATAATGATAGTTTCAATGTCCGCGCCCTTACCCTATAACAGTAAGCCGTAAGTCATAATGCTAGTAAAATAAGTGAAATACATCATTTTGACAATTTTAACTTCAGTATATTATAAGTTTGCTAGCCAGTCTTAATGTGAGTACCTCACTGGAGCCCAGAGTCTAAGGTTATTCCTAAAAATATTACTTAATGTACCATCATCTATTTGAATATTTGTGCTTCTTACAGATAACTGTCACGTTCAAGCAGTTCATGGTTTAACGTACATACCGTTGCTGAATAAATGGAAGTGGTTAAACACACAAAATATAGTATTTGCACTGCAAGCTGAGAAGCTTAAAAGCGAATAATCCTCATTTAAGTTCCTTTAAAAAATAAAAACAAATGTTTATTTTTTTGAAATGGATTATTATACTAGTCGGTGGCATACTCTTTAAATAAAATGATAATGGGTGTAAGTTGTTTTATTTCAACATTCAATATAATTTTATTATTATTCTACTACTCCATTCAAGCCCGTTTACGCAAATATATACATATTTATATTAAATAGATAAATGAATAGTAAATATTTATTACTATTTTTTTTTTTGAAGTGATAACTTCTTATGAAGAGTGAAAACCGCTACATTACGTAACTCGTTACGGTGCCACTCTGTGTGGTTTCCCTTTCTCTCGCGTATACAGCAGCGGCAGGCAGGCTCCTTCTGCCTCACTCTAACCTAGTGCTAACAGTGCTAGCCGTTTTTCGGAGCGACTAAGAATAAATTATATTTATTGAAGTGAAACTTCTTTAGGCGCATGGGGGTAACATTTCTACGGATTTATTATTTATTTATGCTAATTCGTTTGAAGTTTAGGTAGTTTTAATAGTTACAAAAAACATGTGGCATTTTAGTTTGCCACTCGTCATTTAATAATTTTGTTTTTTTTTTTCATAAACAAAATTTAATTAATTATTTCTAATATTGATAACAAAACACGTGGCATTTTTATTTACAGTTCTTCATTTGAGATTTCATTACATTATTTTTATTAATTATCGACACAACATTTTAATGACAATGAAATTCCTAACATATTTTTTTCCGACCTCCTAAATCTAAACATTAGATTTGTATAAATATAAACAAGACTTAAAAAGTTTGCCAAAGAAGTTTTACTTTTGCCATGTGTATTTTGTGCGCACGCACTTTTATTTTATTGTATCTATATAGGACGCGCTTCCATCTGAACATACTACCATCACTTACCACCAGGCGTGATGACAATAAAGTAACCCGTCATTAATATAAAAATATACTGATATTGTCATAATTTGTGTCTGCAATACATAAAATATAGCTGCTACCGACGCTGACCCTCGCGTAGTACCCGATCCTGTGGAAATATGGAGATATGCGAATAGAATTCTTGAATTAACCTAAACCCAAAAAATCATCCAAATCAGTTTAATCGCTCGGCATTTCAGTCACATACACACGTCCAGAACAATTCTATATAGATGGGCGTTAAAAACCTGTATAAATACAGGAAAATCCAGATAATATAGACAATCTTAATCATTTTTGAATTCAACCAACACAAGAGATTTCATCAAAATCTTAGATTAGTACTTCAGTTATAAAGACCAGCTTAGCAGTGACGTCATTAGTGTTATTTTCAATAACCACTATCGACCAACAAACTATCTTCGCTATCTCTCGACGGGACTTATCAGTCCCAATGATATAATAAAACAATAACTATCCTCATAAAAACAATAACTATCAATGAATTCTAGCGAATTGTGATAGTACAATATAGCACAAATACTTCATTTACCACTAGGTTGCAACGTCCCTTAATTGAGAATATTATTATAGTAAATCGCCGTATTTGGTCATCTGTTTCACCACTGCTTGTATTGTTTTAATTCTGTGAGTTTAATACATTTTTGAAATTCCTATTTTCGATATTTACCAACCTTACATCTTTTTTTATGTGTTCAGTGAATGGGCCACGGTTGATTTGCATAAAAGTAGGCAAAAGTTGTATGAATTGTATGCTGAGCGTCAGTACAACACTAGTGTAGAGTTCAGGGATTATGTGAGATTATTTTCCAAGGATTTCAAAAAGAAATGTGTTTTTGCTAAATCGCAACACATAAAATGTAAGATAAAAAATAGTACTAATATAATTAAAACAACTTGGAAAATAATTAATGATGAAACAGGAAAAGCAACTCCGCGTTTTGATGAATTTCATTTAGATTTAGAGAATAAAAAAATTTCGTCAGACTTAGAGGTTGCTAATACTTTTGAAGAGTTTTTTACAAAAATTCCTGTCTCAACTACGAAATCACTGAACTCCTCACCTTCCATTGCACTCTCTTGGCTAGCTGATAGCTTGCCCCAATGTCATAGTACTTTTAAATTCAGTCGTGTCGATGCCTCTGATGTTATTAAGTCATTTAATTTAATTAATAACAAAAAAACTAACGATTTGTGGGGTTTGTCAGTTAACCTTGTAAAATCATTAATTGACATCGTTGCACCAGACATGGCGGTAATTTTTAACAATTGTGTAGATTGTGGTGTATTTCCTGACTTAATGAAGTACAGCAAAATAATACCGATGTTTAAGTCAGGCAGTACTTCGAACCCTAGTAACTTTAGGCCAATATCGGTTCTCCCAACCTTTAGTAAAATATTTGAGAAAATAATGTTGAACCAGTTGCTAAAACATTTCAAAAAATATAATTTATTACATAATAAGCAATTTGGCTTTACTCGAGGTCGCTCGACTACCGATGCTGGCGTACAGTTATTACTCAATATCTACGAGGCCTGGGAGGATTCACGTGACGCGCTTGGCGTTTTCTGTGATCTGTCTAAGGCCTTCGATTGTGTTCAGTATGAAACCCTGATCGGGAAATTGCGACACTATGGCCTCGCGGGCACAGCATTAGACCTGATGAGTTCATATTTAACCAATAGAACGCAAAAGGTCTGTGTCAATGGCAAGCTTTCTGCGGGGTCTGTGACAAAAATGGGAGTCCCACAGGGTTCCATACTAGGACCATTTCTTTTCCTCATTTATATCAATGACCTTCCTTACTTTGTTAAGGGTGATCATGAGATTGTTCTGTTTGCTGATGATACTTCGCTGTTGTTTAAGATTAATAGGCGACAAACAAATTATGACGACGTAAACAGCTCTCTCAATAAAGTGGTACAATGGTTTGAAGCTAATAATTTATTGCTCAACGCAAATAAAACAAAATGTATTAAATTTAGTCTGCCTAATGTTAAACAAATGCAAACCATTGTTAAACTTAATAATGAGGAACTAGACCTTGTAGACAGTACCGTTTTCTTAGGCATTACGTTAGATAACAGATTACAGTGGGGGCCCCATATAAGTGGTCTATCGAACAGGCTCAGCTCTGCGGCTTACGCAGTTAAAAGAATTCGTCGTCTGACAGATGTTGATACTGCCAGACTGGTATATTTCAGCTATTTTCACAGCATTATGTCATACGGTATTCTACTTTGGGGTAATGCTGCTGATATAGATGCAATATTTGTGCTGCAGAAAAGGGCCGTTCGTGCGATTTACAATATGGGTCCAAGAGAGTCGCTAAGAAACAAATTCAAGGCAGTTAACATAATGACAGTTCACTGCGTATATATATTAGAAAACTTGTTGT
The DNA here is from genome assembly GCA_015832385.1 of Elymnias hypermnestra. Taxonomy (NCBI): domain Eukaryota; kingdom Metazoa; phylum Arthropoda; class Insecta; order Lepidoptera; family Nymphalidae; genus Elymnias; species Elymnias hypermnestra. The sequence continues at coordinate 3,117,346 of JACTOM010000934.1, read as the reverse complement.
ATGTACATAAAAACATTGACTCTTTTAATAAAAAGAGTGAATGTACATCATATAACTTACGAAACCAAAACAAACTTGTTATAAATTCTAGTAGGCTGCATAAGATTAACAACTCATTTAAGGGTAACTGTATACGTTTCTATAATAAACTCCCACAAGACGTTCTAAAGATGTCAATTAATAAATTCAAAGTCTTTGTTAAAAGAAAGTTGATAGAAAAATCGTATTATAAGTTGCAAGATTACCTAGACGATAGAAACGCTTGGGAGTGAACAAATTGCTCTAATTTTAATTAAAATATAGTAAACTAATTTGTTATTGTAATGATGATGGGAAAAAAAAAATACCCGACTGAGTTTGTTGTGGGTTCTTCTCGGATCAGGGCGCGAAGGAACCCTCGTAACTTTAGATTTTAAGCCGATCTTGAGTACCGTCATCAGATGTATATTAGAATCAGAGTGTGGAAAAAAAATATAATTTGACGATTCAAAAGTGCTGTAATATGCCTACTTGAATAAAGATATTTTTGATTTGATTGATTGATATGTACTCTAATTTTGTTTTATTTATAATAAAACGTGATTATTTTAAGAACATCATATTTTGGGAAATCCTCTTTTCAGACATCTATACTGTATGGGAAAAGGTGGTAATGCGGGTCACTTAAGCGAAAACTCAAATAATTGTTTTATTATAATTTAAATCATAAACGAAATATTGTAATAACGAAATAGTTGTAATAACAACTGCCGTTAAACATTATTTACCGAATTAACTATCATTTGAAATAATTTTCAGTCCATTTGACAATCAACTTTGGATGATATAAAAGTTAAAAAAAAAACAGATTTGACTCTCATTATCATCATTTGAGGTTGGTGCGAGTGGTTACCTCAGGGGGCAATCGGAGTCAAGGAAAATCTAAAACGTATTGCAGATATAACCACAGACTACATGAGGTGTATGTGAACCAAATCTCGTTACTTATGCTAGGCATCCAGTATCTTCTACGTAGTCATCCGCATCGTCACGGCATAAGCCGTCAGTGCCAATAACTGACGCAGAAATTTCGTTCGTTTCGCGCTTTACCTTTTCAGGACCCTTCTTCTGTATTGTAGTCTTTTCCAGGACTTTCACCCTTCCATCTGTTATTATTTCTTCATCTACTTATTTTCACTTTTCTCACTTGACACATAAAATATTTGCCTATTTCTTCATCAAGTTTGCTAGTACGGCTACTGTCTCAAGACTAAAGATAGTGAGTCGTCCTAAATGAGATATTTTCTGAGGTAGAACTTTTTTTTATTTATGGGATTCCCATAAGAAAATCTGCATTTCTTATAGAAGAACTTATATCAAAAGCTTTATAGCTTTTTCCAGGCTATCGGAACACCAGGAACCCTTTTCAGTTGTCCCGACTTTCGGCATCTAAAAACAAATAAAAATAACGTATTTCAACATGCAAAGTTGCAAAAATCACCTGACTCTCATTTCTCGCAATTATTGGAAGAAAATTTAATTAAAAAAAGTTAATTTGATTTTTTGAAAATTTAAGAGAATATTTCAAATCTAACTGGTAGTAAAAGAATTACACAACTGAGTTTTTTCTGGGATCTTCTTATAACGCACACAATGTGTCTGCTGTAACTATATAAGTCGTACCGAAATAGGTGCTATAGTTTTAAAATGTTAATGACAAGGATTGACGTCTTGTCATTATGAAATAATTGATAAACAAAAATCATTGGCTTGTACATTTATCACGTTAAATAATGCAATATAGGATGCACCTTATAACAATATACACGAGATAAAGTGATGTCCTTCATAAAACTCCTCAAAGCACCTTCTAAATTATTCAAAAAGGACGTCATCACTTTTTTACTTATAAGACGCTACGATTTCGGTGGTTAGTACAAAAACATGATTATAATTTGTACTATTTCTCTCCCACTAAAAACTTTTATAAATTATAGTAATCATTTCACAACCTTTAGAATTTGAAAACAATCTGGAATAGGGGAAATATTTGTAATTAAAGATTGGAGTTCAAAGCACAATTATTTATACCTGTAAACAAAACCATTGACCAATTTTACAATCGCAAAATATTTCTCCAATATTCCTTATTAGGAACATATAAAAATATTGATTAAGAAACATATTATACCTTTGCATTAAATAATATTTACCATTCCTCGTCTCCTTTCTAGTTATTGACGATAAACTTCATTATATAGCTGTTAAACCATCAGCCTCTATATCCCAATTACGGCAGAAAATATGGCACCTCCTAGATCTTCCGGATTATTGCGAGGAAATTATAATATTAAAAAATGAAAAAGACCATGAAATACCTCTAACTGAACTTCGACGAGGCAATAATCCGCAACACCCATACATTATGGAGGTTTGGCTTCCAGGAAAGCAGGCCTGTAAGTGTAAATTATAACCCAAGAGATTTGATTTGTTAGAAATTACTAGATCTAATTTAAAAGTCATCTATATTATTGGAGACGAATTGGTTTTAAAACATAATCCTTTCATTAAGATTTCACCTAATGATAAGTGGTGGTCCCAGAGCTTAGTTCAAAGTACCTATGTCGTATACGAATATTTACGTAAATTATGAGTCACATATGACTCATTATTTGACATTTCTTGATGTAAGACTAACGTTTTAATATCACTTATGTATGATATCCAGTTGACCTCTGGATGTCCTGAGTTTGGTGACGTCAATATTTCACTGAGGACAGTTGATGTAATAATATTTAACATAATTTTTCATTAATATGGTCCCCCGTTTTGATTCCTCTGTCGTGACGCTAAATGCTTTTGTAAAAAATAATTTGGGATTACTACTTGCGTAAATAAAAAATGAACAAACCATATAAAAGACAGAACAATATGAAAAATATTCAAATCTCAGAACCCGCTGCAACATTGCTTCGTTAGTGACGTAACATTTTGATACTTAATTATATTTATATTATGCTTACAGATATATACACGCACTCACCAACCAATGCACACACACAAAACTAATTTGAATCTTTTTTAAGCTTTAGTTTGTTAATTTATATTTATATAAATAGCCTTAATCTATCATGGCCTTATTTTAAACGTAAAACGTAATGTAAAAAAATATCATAATTGTACTTTGTTTGATTACAAATATATAATAAAATAAAAAATACAGGAACAATACGTTTGGCAGTCAATATATTAAATTAAGTTAATTTTGATAATATTTTGGGAGCTAATGAGCTGTGGTCAACGTTATCTACGTATGGAATGAGCGGTTGTCTGATTCAAGCATTGAAGTCTCTCTATGAGGGTTCTAGTGCTTGTGTCAGAATAAACTGAGCGTACACGGAGTGGTTTCTTGTCGAAAGAGGTGTTCGACAGGCATGTGTTGCGTCACCATGGCTGTTCAACCTATTCATGGATAAATGTTTGACAGATTTAAAAGAAAGAATGTGTGGGTTAAGAATGAATGAATTACTCATCAAATGTTTACTCTACGCTGATGATCAAGTAATACTTGTGTGATCCGCTAATGAGCTACAGGAGATGCTAAATATTATGAAAGAAGCTTTGAAAGGGAAAGGAATGAAAGTGAATGTAAACAAAACGAAAGTTATGCTTTTTCTACGAGATGAATCTATGATGAATGGCAATATTTTGATAGATGGGGAACAAGTGGAAAAGGTGAAAGAATTCGTATACTTGGGATCTAAATTTACAAAAGATGGAACATGTGAAAGTGATATTGAAACGAGAGTAAAAGCAGGGAATATGGTAAATGGTGCTCTGCACGCCTTTATGAATAGCCAGATGGTGTCTCAAAGGGCTGGACTGGCTGTGCATGTTGGTGCCAACACTTATGGTGAAATGGTATGGTAGTGAAAGTTGGGTATGGCTGAAGAATCACAAAAGTAAAATAAATGCAGTAAAAATGAGAGCGTTGAGAAGCATGAGTGGATTAAAACTAAGTGACAGTATGAAATAGTGTGATAAGAGAACGTTGTGGTATCAAAGAAGACGTAGTGACTAAAATTGAGAAAGGTATGCTTTGATGGTTTGGGCATGTAGAGAGAATGTGTGAAAGGAGACTGACAAAAAGAGTGAATGCGAAAGTTGGAAGGGGTAGACCAAGGCGAACGTTCCTGGACCAAATCTAGGACATTTTTAGTAACGGCCAGGTCAAGAGTACTCTAAACCGATGAACTTGTTTGAAAGGTTTAATGAGAATGAAAGAAGCGAAGGAGATATGCAAAGATCGTGGCAAGTGGAAAGATGTTGTCTCTGCCTACCCCTACGGGAATGAGGCGTGATGCTATGAGTATGTATATTTTGGGAAAGTAAGATCTGGTTTACTGTAAACAATAAACTACGGTTGCCATTTTAAGTGTTCAAAAAGTCTAGTAGCTGATAAAGAACTACATCAAATTACAATATAAACGTAGCAGTTTTGCAGCAGGATCTCAGGCTATTAGGTATATATCCACCTTTATCTTAAACATAGGTATTACTTTACGTATATATAACTTAAAAAATTTAAGCATTTACATTTATACTTTATAGGTTCAACATCAGTTCCCAACAATATGCTAACCATGGGTACTAATAAAACAATGGAGAACGAATCGCGTGACAACCTCGTGTCAAACGATAGCTTGTTTGAAGAGACAGTTAACCCGGACAATAGAAAATGTTTCGGAAATTTAAATTGTAAGACAAATTAACTATTAAGTCCTTTTTTGTCGCTGAGAAATGCTTTTACGCACTTTTCTTCCGATAGGGAGTGTGAAGAATACCCACTAAAACCCAGCGCATCCCTCGTCATCGTTGGGTGGGTGTGTGGTGGGTCCCATTTAGCATTCCACTCTAGTGACCAGAATGATGCCGACTATAAACAGTCTATTGTTTACTGAGGAGAATAGTGGAGCGCATACTTGCGCTTATTGCCACCCAGCCTTCTTCGACGGTGAGGAAAGGCATCAGCCGTATCCTCCCTTTGCCTCTCACTTGCCTCCTTTAGTGCGATGTCAGATCTCAAAAGAAGGCAACCGCCCTCCATCCAAACTCACTGGTGAATATAAGTCACATCGAATATGTTCTCCAGTGAGAGGACCCCTCCGACCAGCGACAATAAGATATGCCGCTGGGGCGCCCACACCTTTGCCAACGTATGGTGCACCGTATCTACAGTGGCTTTATGACTGCTTTATCTGGTGCAAATACTTGCGGAAGCAACCATGCCCGGTCAGCACCTACATCAGGCGGTAGGAGAGGGATCCATGCCGTCTAATAATCCAACTCCCGGAATACTTGCAATGAATGCCGTAGGTATTAATAAATATAGGTTTTTCCCACGGTGATGCCCGCGTAATTCCGCTTGTCCAATTGTTTACTCTATATATAAACAAAACTGAAGGATGTACGCATACAGGATATAAGCATCTTACGAGGTCACGGTTATTTATATAAAAACAGAAGTTGTATCTAAAACCAAAAGTTATAAAATAAACATCTCCTTCCGGCATTGCACCCGCGTAGTTGCCGATTTTGTGAAATATAGGGAAATGCGTTACTTTTCGAAATTTAAATATAAACCGTTGTTGATCCTTCTGAAGATACTTACTGAATTCATTTAAATCAGTTACTTTTAAGACAATTTCTGTCAGGTACATTCCTACAGAATCATTAAATACAAAAACGTCACCCTTGTCTCAATCGCGTGAAAATATGAGAAAATCCGTTATTTATTAGTTTACTTACCCATTTAAACCAATATGGAATCCATCTAATCGTCATTTATTAAGTATATGGGAATACACGTATAGAATAATTTTACCTATGTATACAGATTTGACAAAAAACGTTAGCATGTAAAGTGATTTATTTTTGTAATAGTTCGTAATAAAAAATGCGCTATAGTGAAGTATATTCGTAATTTATTTTATAATAGCATCCACAACGATGACGTATGAGATTAAAACACTGAATAAACCAAACCCAAAAGATAAACAGGATGACAATAAGAAGCTTCCAGAAAGTGAATATAGAAGATCGGAAATTTCCTGCAAGATGTCGTCATCATCGTTATTTTTCAACCTCCACGGACGCAAAAGTAGAGACAACTTCGTAAACATTTTACTTAAAATACAAAACGATCTTACAACTTTGAGCAATAAATTGTCAGATTTAGAAAATCGCATTCACGTTTAAGTATTGACAAAGACTTTATTTATTCATTAATACGTTTTTTTATTCTACTAGTGTTGCCCGAAATAAAAATAAATCATTTTCGAAACAAATAACTTAATTTTATTTCCCTATCAGTCTTATTTTTACAACAATAAATAAAAATCACAAAAAATCAAGGAGAACTATATTGATTGCTCCTACGTATAAAAAATCAACTCGCATTTTAGAATTTTTTGTAATTTTGATGATTATGTCATCCCATTTTTTATAACAATGTTTGCCATGAGGTTCCAGGTCCGAGTCTCTACTCGGGCGAATTCAAAAATTAACATTCGAGTTTTCTGTTAAGAAATTCTTAGTTATTGCCCGAACTTGGGAAATTATCGGTACTCCACCCCCGTGCCTCGGAGAGCACGCTAAGTACTCGGTCCAGCACCTGATCTTTCTCTGATAGTATCGGACTGCCGTCCCATTGGATTATGAGAATAAAGGAGTAGGTGAGTAGCAGCCATTAACGTCCCACTGCTGGGCAAAGCCCTCCTCACTCATAGAAGAGAGGACTATTGGAGCATAGACCCACCACGATGCTCCCTTGCAGGTTTACGAGCATAGTATACAAGTGCATTATCTATTCCTTCACTTTTATAGTCCGACGTGACGGCAATGAGACACGACGGGAGAGAGATCAGGCGCAGGACCGACGCCTTAACGTGCTTTCCGAGGCACGGCGGTGAAGCTCACCAGCAACTTCGGGCAAATATTGAGAAAATCTTATAAGGAAACCCAATATCGAGTTTTGAATTCACCCGACCCGGGTCTCGAATCCAGGACCTCATGACATTAGCAGACCATGCTAACCACTAGAGCAATGAATAGATTGCCTGCAAACCCGAAATGGAGCAGTGTAATAGGTCTGTGCTCAAAAACCCTCTCTCCTATATGAGAAAAGGCCTGTGTAGCCGTCGATATATTACTAGTTTTGATTCTTAATATTTGTTTTTGTACAGATATTCTACGGTTATTCTAAATAAAAAAAATGTTCTTTTTTAAAAAAATATTTTTATTCACCCATTTTACAACAATAATATAAACATACAGATTGCCTTAAGAATAACATTTATGTACACATTATTTATAGAAGTATTACAATATATTAATGTTTAATCATCTGTTACAAAAAAAAGTTTATGCTCTGGGTTTAGTACAAAATGAGAGGTAATTTTCGAGGTAAACTTTAATACGCTATATATTAAGACTAGAAAACATGTATTAAAAAAGGTGTTTGCTTCAGACCCTACGCCAGAAGTGTAAACATCATCAAAGGGAGGTTTATAATATATTTACAAATACTTTTTGAAGTAAATGTTCTTTTATCACGTTTGACTTGAGTACTAAATTGGTGAATACATGACGAGAGCGTTACAAAAGTACTCGGGAGAGGCGAACGTAATTTAAATATTTGTAGGAAATAATATATATGTTTAACTTTAGTCGTGGGGTCTAAAAGCACACTCGTTTTTTTTATACCAGGTGCGTAATATATTTATATTTATGAATGTGTATATAAAATAATTTATTCTATTTTGCGCCAACTTCTCCATGTAACGGTCACGGCAATTATATCTTGCATTTTAGACATTTTTGTAATTTTGATCATGATGTCAACCCATTTATGATCCTAGATCATCGTTTTTTTTTTAGTCATATAGCTATTAAAATATTATGCTTGCTATTAAAACAAATGATTAGTACGAACCCAGTGACATTATTTCTGAAATTAAACATTTAAAAAGCTGTAGGAGAAAATAAATAATTTTTTTGTTTCGTATATTGAATAATAATGAAAAAATACGAAATAACCTGAGGACCGATTTTTAGATGTGAAACTTTTAAATATACCGTAAACTATCATTTCTAGCCTCTACCAAAAAGTTTATTGCGCGTTCGTAGATTTAGAAAAGGCCTATGATCGAGTGGTGAGGAATGAGCTGTGGTCAACGTTATCTACGTATGGGGTGAGCGGTTGTCTGATCCAAGCATTGAAGTCTCTCTATGAGGGTTCTAGTGCCTGTGTCAGAATAAACGGAGCGTACACGGAGTGGTTTCCTGTCGAAAGAGGTGTTCGACAGGGATGTGTTGCGTCACCATGGCTGTTCAACCTTTTCATGGATAAATGTTTGACAGATTTAAAAGAAAGTATGTATGGGTTAAGAATGAATGAATTACTCATCAAATGTTTACTCTACGCTGATGATCAAGTAATACTTGCGTCATCCGCTAACGAGCTTCAGGAGATGCTAAATATTATGAATGAAGCTTTGAAAGGGAAAGGAATGAAAGTGAATGTAAACAAAACGAAAGTTATGCTTTTTGAACGAGATGAATCTATGATGAATGGCAATATTTTGATAGATGGGGAACAAGTGGAAGAGGTGAAAGAATTTGTATACTTGGGATCTAAATTTACAAAAGATGGAACATGTGAAAGTGATATCGAAAGGAGAGTGAATGCAGGGAATATGGTAAATGGTGCTCTGCATGCTTTTATGAATAGCCAGATGGTGTCTCAAAGGGCTAGACTGGCAGTGCATGCTGGAGTGTTGGTGCCAACACTTATGTATGGTAGTGAAAGTTGGGTATGGCAGAAGAATCACAAAAGTAAAATAAATGCGGTAGAGATGAGAGCGTTGAGAAGCATGAGTGGATTAAAACTGAGTGACAGAGTAAGAAATAGTGTGATAAGAGAACGTTGTGGTATAAAAGAAGACGTAGTGACTAAAATTGAGAAAGGTATGCTTAGATGGTTTGGGCATGTAGAGAGAATGAATGAAAGGAGACTGACAAAAAGGATTTATGAGTCAAGAGTGAATGCGAAAGTTGGAAGGGGAAGACCAAGGCGAACGTTTCTGGACTAAATCCAGGACATTTTAAATAAAGGCCAGATCAAGAGTACTCTAAACCGACGAACTTGTATGAAAGGTTTAATGAGAATGAAAGAAGCGAAGGAGATATGCAAGGATCGTGGCAAGTGGAAGGATGTTGTCTCTGCCTACCCCTATGGGAATGAGGCGTGATGCTATGTATATGTATGTATGTATGTATAAATATGTATAAAAATATTTACATCTAAACTGGCAACCCTAATTAAATATAACGTACCCGTGATACTATAAACATTTAAATAGCACTAGAAGTTAAATAAATATTTTTGGTTAACATCTGAGCAAATTACTACTAAGCAGAATCTATAATACATACATATCTTAAGATCATGTAAAAAAAATTATACAATTGAGATAAACTGAAAGTCTATAGCAAACTTCAGAGAAACAACCACGAACATTTACGACTATTACAAGTTACAAATCGTAAACGGTAAAGTGACGTCAAGCACAAATTGGTATTGGGAAATTAAGCAGTGCTAACATTCCTTATTACGAACCCTTAGATGGATTAAAGTCAAGTGGTTATTTGCGTTAACAGTTCACTTAGATAATGTATGGGGATCGCGATTATGAACGTACAGTTTGACGTTCGTGATGCCAAATTAGTATAGAAATAGATTAACAATAGGGATACGATTATTTGACGCACAACGGAAAGATTCATCATTACTCCTCAAAAAACCTCACAAAATTGTGATATCAATATATCAGTAACTTTAATTTTACAGTAAAATGACAACACAAATAAAATCGAAAATGTTAAAAATAATGCAAGGTATAATAGACCTTAACAGTTTTACTTCTAACTAATGTACTAGTATTAAATATAAATAGTACAAGGAACTATTGTACTGTTATTTTAAGTAATACAAGGAGCGATTGTATTAGTTTCAGTTTTAAATAGTACAAGAAACTATTATACTGGGTTTACATTTTAACTCTACGCTATTAATGTTGTAGTCCCTATTTCTTAAAAAAAAACTTCTAAAATCACCAATAAATATATAGGCAAGCATCAAAAAGAGAAAAAAGAATGATGCTAAACCTTTTATAATACTTTTTTCTTATTTACTGTATATATTGTGTAGAAAGTTATCTTTGGTTTTAAATTTGCATTCAGTGAATAGTAAATAACGAAAACAATTATGTTTAAAAGTTTGTTTTCATAATATCTCAATTATAAAGTAAACGTATATGTATGTATTATCAATTCTGACCATGCAAATTTTAGCTAGATATATTTAATCTCATCCTCAGCGACAAGTATATACCGTAAATGTATAAAACAAATAGCGACCACGCGTATTTCGTGTTCAGAAACTGTCTCTTTATCATTGACCTCTCGTTCTGGAAAGTGTGAAAAAAGAAAATATTTAGTCACGCAGTTTTGTATTCACAGTTAATTATTATGAACCTTCAAAATGTTAAGAACCGTATTTTTCGGAGTACGAGACGCTCTGAACTATTATAGAAAACGCACTTATGGTTTTTAGAATAAAATCTTCTCGCTTGTTACGTCAACACATTATATTACAATGTTACTTTGGGACCATAAGACGCACTAAAAATATGAATCAACTTTTCTACGTAAATAAGTACGTCTTGTAGTCCGAAAAATATGGTATAAATTCTTATTAATTTCAAGTTATTTTTTTAACGTCTTATAAATATATGAACGCCAGCTGCACGCCCTGTAAAGCATGATTCATCGTCACGTTCGGAACAAGCGATAAAGAGGCGCTATCGGCCTACTATCAATGTTTATTACACCATCAAAATTTCATCAATGTTTTCTTATGACAGTTATCACGTAAAATTATCGTCCGTAAACTGACTTTACAGGCATCCAATTTTTTTTTTGGATATATTTTAATTTGCGTACGCTCTGGTAACCATTAAACTACAGACGCTGTAGCTAGTGGTTACAGACAAAATATGTAGGGGATAAACTCAGGTGTTTGAATGTGGAAGTAAATTCACAAATCATAAACTTATTAAATACATATTCCTTAAACGTTTTCCCTCTTAAACAAAACATCATCTATAGTTTTATTTTCCCTGAGAAATGCTTTTGGGCATGTCCAATGGAGTTAACCTCCATCCGGAAGTGTGGGACTTACTGGCTACACCAGAATACCCACTAAAACCCAACGGAACCCTCTTGATCCGTATTCATCATTTAGAATTAATACAACCCTCCAAAAAATGTGAGTTAGTTGCAATTCATTGAAACATTTATACTATAAACCTATTCATTATTTTTTTAATATGAACAAAAAACTGATTAAGGAAATAATTTAAAATTTATAGCTGCGTATAAAAACTTTATATTCACAAAATTAGTGAACAAAAATTAATAACTGGCGAAGAATAACTCTGACTGAGGAATAATAGAACAATTAGTAATTCATTACTAAAAAAAGGCAGACGTTTAACCATTCAAAACAGCTCGCAAGAGTACATTTAAATAAAACATGTCCTGAATTTTAATATACGAAACGTGTTTTATTTTATAAAATAACTTCCTTATGAAGGTTGCTTATATTCAAGGCCATTTTTGTTCTGATACGTATCAGTGTTTTTACCGTATTTTATTGTTACAATATCACAGATATATAAATTTGTCGACGACTAATTATACAAAAACCATTTCATATTTCAATTCGTTGAAATTAGTTATAATAGCCCTTTAATAGTTGTTTTTAACCAAGTTGAAGGCAACGACTAATACTTCATTACATTCACCCAAAATCTTGGAAAGCTAGTAATTAGCCATTTTCGCTAGAGAAATTAGTGTATAATTTTACACTATCATAATACATTCAAACTTAATGGAAAAAACGAACAAAATATTGTTTATTAATGTAAAGACTTTAATAAAGAACAATTTGATTATTGATAATATTAATAGCGTTTGAAGAATTTGTAGCGTTCACAAAGTGCATGACGATCTAAGCATGCATGGCGTTTGTAGCGTTCATTGCCTGGTAGCTAACATTCGTCGTTCAAAACATCACTACATTTCTAAAGTTAGCAGCATTTTCGCCGGTCATGGCGTCTTTAACTTCATAACGTTATAAGCATTCGTAGCGTTATTCATTACGTCCGTAGCATGCATAGCGTTCGTAGCGCTAATATAATTCCTGGCATGCGTAGCGTTCATAGCGCGTGTTAAGTTTATAGCGTTCATAGTGGGACAAATTGTAAAACATGTGGAAGTATTCATTAAATTTATTTGTAAAACTTTTTAAAATTACATTTCTTTAGGCGCATGAGAGTAATTTTTTTACGGATGAAACGCGTTAATCACGCGTCACATGTGCAGCGGTTTTTATGCTAATTCGATTGACGGTTAGGTAGTTTTAATTTTTACAAATAATATGTGGAATTTTAATTTGCCACTCCTCATTTAAAAATTAGTATACTATATAAATATTTCATAAATTCTCTTTTATAAATTTTAAATTCAAAAACAAAATTTTATTATTACTTTTTAATATTGACAAAAAACACGTGGCTTTTATATACCGACAATTGAGATTTCAATAAATTATTTGTATTAATTTTCCACGCTAAATATTTTAATGACAATTAAATTCCTAACATATCTATCTTCCTTTTTCCTTCCCTCTAAGTCTCGGAAATCTACAGAGTTAGATTTGTATACTTATAAACAAGACCTAAAAATTAGTTTGCCAAAGATGTTTCATTTCTGACATATGTACTGTGTACGCACTTTTTTTAAACAATATCCTGTATTGAGCTAAAATGTATTGATATAAGCATGTTATACTCCAGAGTTCTCTTATCAACATTATAACATTATATTTAAATGTTTGTCATTTTGAATCTAATGGATTCTTTCTAAACTATTTTTGCTTATAAAATGAAACTAAAATATTTCTATAATCATTGATTTTAAGCTACTATCGAATTCCTTAAAAAAGTATCAAATGCAGTACTCACCTTATATTCTAGTTTGTATATGCTTTCTGTACAACATTTGGTCATAACCATGAATCCACACATTCGTTCCTGCATCCCTAAAGCGTATTCTATACTGCGGATCAGATCGTTTGTCTTCAGCACTAATAAAGCCTGACGATCGACATGCTCCAAACAATGAGTTACGTGGTGTAAGAAATTCGGTAATTCATTTTGAAATGTTGATTTCTGAAAATATTCAAGGTGTGTACATTGTTACATTAAGAAAGAACTATAACAAAAATCACAAAACACTAAAATGAAGAAAGTATAGCGCGGTGATTGCATATATATGCATAGATTATTGCTCTACAATATCATTTGCTATTGCAAACATTATCTCCTACAGTTACCTATAATAGGGGGCATTTGCCTACCAGTGGGATATTGATTAAGTCACTTGTAATATAAGTATGTATAATATATACTAAGGACGCCATTGCAGGGGTCCACGCCCTCCATAATTACTGGGACGAATATCTCAAGCTTTACTTATTACAATGATGTTTAAGGTTATTTTGTCATAAGTAAAAACATCTTATATCATACCATAAACTATAAATAACATTCTAAAGTCCAAGGCTAATTTATAATTACAATGTAAAATTTTCCTTCTTCATTTTCATGTATATTAATTTTTTCCTTATAACACAGTAATAATTACAATGTATGTTTCTTGAGAACACATAATTAATACATTTTTTATCATATTTATGTTAACATATAAATTAAGTGTTTATTTTTTTTTACTGTAATGTCATGTTATTATAATATAAACATATCTAATATTACATACAAGTCTACATATTGTCGTAAATATCATGAATTACAAATATCAAAATTGGGCCATGATTATTTTGCAAGTTGTGATGAGTCCAAGTTTTCCAGTAAACATATTTTTCCTGTTTTGAAACATACAAGTGTAATACTTTGTTACTTCACAGTTTTTTAATACCTATTAATATATCTATGTGGCTTTCATTTTAATGAAATGCATTTAATTTACAATATAACTTTATATTATGAAATTCTTAAATTACCCTTGTGTAAGCATATCTCAGAAATTTAACATGGGAAAATTGATTCCTTTTGATAGCTTCAGTTGTGTGCACTTCATAAACAATTTAAGTTATGCCACTGGCATGTTTGACTGAATTGTTAAAAAAGGCAAAGACACAACATTTCTATCTTTTAAGGATAATTCATTGTCACCATATCGATAGTTATTCAATTTGATAAATAACTCAATTCAATTTGATTGGTTTAAAAATATTAAGTAACAGAATTACAAATTACACTATACATATATACATATTTTTACATACCTCAACAGATGATGGCTTGGTCCTATCAATGCCTTTTATAATGACATCCCAGGGCCTTCCTGTGACCATACAAGCAAATAAACCATACAGATCACCCTGTATACCTAATTGTTCTGCATGTATTCTCATTTGATCTCTATTTCTTGCTATTATTGAAAGCCATAATTTAGAATAGTGATATCTAAACTTTTCGGACAATTGCTGCAAGTCACATAATAATTTTTAACCTTTATCACTAGCGCTATCTTATTTACTAGTCAAATGTATAAAATGTATGTGAAATTTGTGTTAGTGTTATAATGTTATTTAAAAAATTGATCTTCTAGTTATTGTTAAGTTATTATAGCAAAGCTAAAGTAAATCACATGAAATAATGATCCTAAATTCAAGTGACATGAATAAAGAACAGCTTTAATAATATTAGTTTTAATAAATGGAAATAATAACATAAAGCAACCTATTAATTATCTGTTATAAGAGATATTATTAAGTTTAGATCTATTGCATGTCCATAGTTTCCATAAACAAGCACAAAAAAAAAACAAAAAAGCAAGTATTTCTTCATGATTTCTAAAATGACAATATATTCTTATAGCTTATGTTTATGCAAACTTTCATAAATTGTTTATTTGAATAAGCTGTATGTAAAGCTTAAATATTTTTGATGAAATTGATTTTATACTAACTTTTTGAATTGTACATATTATATTAAAATATTTACAAATTTGTATGATTTTTTTAATAAGAAGGTAAAACATGTTCCTGAGGATGAATAATACAAATATATAGTTATAACACATAATTGTGCAACTTACTGCATATAATCCATGATCCAATAAGAACACAGTAACATCTTTATCATCTGGGTCCTTCTTAACTAAGATATTCCCAGGATGAGGGTCGCTATGTACAAAACCAGTCACAAAAATCATGTGTGAGTACAAGTCTCCTAACTTTGTGCATAAGTCAGGTCTGCTTATTTTGTGTTCCTAAAATATATATTTTTTAAACAAAAATAACTAACCACTGAATACACCCTTGATGTAAACTAAGATCACTAATCTAAGAAATATCCCACAGCCAAAAGATAGTATTTAAAACAAATATCAAAAAAGTAGAACAACTGCTCTATAATATACAATAACAAATAGTTTTAAATAATTCCACTAGTACTCAAATATTTCTCATTAACAGACATTTTACATTTCATAAAAAACACAAAGATGTAGAAAGAGAACATAAAAGTAGATGCCTTTCACAATGTAGGGAGGATCAAAAACTTAAGATATTGTCTCAAAATTATTTCTTTGTAAAAATTATTTTCTTATAAAAAAAAACTTACATATTTTATGGAACAAAGAATGGTACAATGGATATTAATATAGAAATATCAAACACAAATTATAGATTATATTCAGAACTGAGTACTTACATCTATATATTTAACATCATTAACTTGTCCACCAGAGACATATTCCATTACTAAAACTCTTTCTGTACTATAATTCCAATAGATTTTGGGCACTTTAAGCCATGTGTAATTTTTAAATAATTCTGCTACCATCTCAGCATTCTTTCCCTCTTGCAAGAAGTCTAATTCTTTTGCAATATTTTTTTTTGTTTCCTCAACAAGCCACTGCATTTGAAAATCAGGGAACACCTTTGACATTGTGTTTATAATAAACTCCATCCACTTTAGATCAAAACTAGTATTTTTTCTCACAAAATGATGTTGCACTTTAACTGCTACCTCGGATCCATCTTTTAATTTAGCTCTATGAACCTGTGCAAGGGAAGCTGTTCCTAATGGTTCAGGATCAAATTCATCAAATAACTCTTCTGGCTATTGAAACAACAAAAATATATTTACTTAGATATGATGTTGTTGATTTATCTTTTTACACTAACAAATCATTACTATTATAACAGTATATCAATCTTACATAACAAGACTTATCAGTTTCAAAAATACCTTAACACTGATTGGTATTAATAACTATATAATTGAAATCTCTTTACAATGAAGAAATTCTCATTATTCAAATATAACTCAGAGTTTCAATAGATTCATCAAACAAACTTATTACTTTTAGCTATTTGAACATTTTTGTTTTAACAATGTAATAATTGTGCAACAATCTTAAACAACAGCAAAATATCAGTGTTACATACACTCAAATCTTGTGAAATAAATAATTTATAGATTATCACTTACATCATGTTTTAGATCCTCTCTTATGACATCATACAATTCTTCTACTGTATTCCTAGGAGCATCCTTATGTAAAATACGCATTGTTTGCACATACTCATTGGGTAGGAGGTAGTCTAACGCACCAACGTGTTGCCCAACTTTAACATACACACCTTTGTTTGCTTTACATAATTGAAGCAGTTTCTCTGCCCCAATTTGGTGAGCTTCGCTTTTCAACTGCAAATACTCTTTCGAAGTTTTGTCCCATTCCTTGCTATATAACATAGAATGATAAGTTCTGCCAATATCCACTGCAGTGTACGCAGTCCTGGTTAGCCTTACTATCGCCAAGGAATCGGCATCGTGATATTTTAGAGCAACTACACCACTTCCAATTGTAACCCCACTAAACAACGAATATTTAATTATCCTACTTAAATTTTTTGAAAGCATATTTATAAAATATTTATCTTAAAATAAACTGGAACATGTTAAACTTAAATTCTAGATCTATATAAAGTTTAACTTCCAAAGTTAATTTTAACAGGTTTACTGTAGTTCACTATATTCCAAAGTCAAATGTCAATCTATTAAATTGAAATTAATTTTCTAGTACACTCCGTTAGCTGTCAGTGTCATTACCATCCACAGATTAAATAAAGATTTTTACTGTCGCACTGTCACGATATTTGTGTCATCAGATTTATTTATTTTATTTTATTTTTTAATAAAAGGTATTTGTCTCAGTTTACATTTTTAATTTACAAGTAAATACGATGTAACACAAGCAACAAAACAAACACAGAATTAGAACAAATATAGAAAAAAGAAAACCTAAATTAAAATTAATAATAATAAATAAATTTTAAATTAGAATTACAAACAAAATGAAATATATTAAAAATAAAAATAATAAATAAATATAAGGTGTCTTCTTCGTCATTTTCGTAATTGTACAAATTTATATGTTAGAAAGCCAATTGTTTATAATGAAATTCTTCGGGCATTGTGAACACATCTTGAGGATAGTATTCCGAGAGTTACGAATGCGAGTCCAAAATGATGCGATTCGATATCTTATAATCGCAAAGTAATCTGGTACTTTGGTATCACCAAACATACCCTAACCATTTGATTTCCCAACCAACTTTTTTTATTAAGTTCACAAACGTCTATTTATCCGCAAACACGCAAGTGTATTTGTAGTGCTTAAATTATTTCTTTAAATATACTTATGGTAGTACCAAGAAGAAGCTATATTTAAGAACTTAAAATTGTAGAACCCAGAACCCTGAAACATATCAACAAAAAAAAAACAAATAACGCCATCTTTCTTCCTAACTGTTCCGCTTCCGTTGACAGTTCTTTTTTGATAAAATCCCTCGAAATGAAGGCTAAAGGAGAGGTAAGTTTTTAAAAATAAAATTATTTATTTGAAGAAAATATGATGAATTATACTTTCAAGATTTTATTTAAATATAGAATTCGAGTATATAATCATGAAGTGACACAAACAGTATTTATAACATGTTTTAAAAATGCATGAGTTCGGTACACGTTGCCGCGGTATTGTAAACATAATGTGATTTTTTTAGTAGTAAATAATCTGTTATACATAAATTTTGTAATAACACCTTTATTAGGGGTAAATGCTCGCGATACCAAATAAAATCAGTGTGGATTTGTGTTATTTATGAACTTTTAGGTTAGGTCATGTTGCTGTTAGTCAAGATACGCTTACTGCGTTACAAAGGTATTAGACAATTTATAACAGTATCGAAGTACTCTCTTCTTTAATCGAGGTCCTGAGTTCCATTACCGGCAGCTCAATATTGGAAATCGTATTTTCGAATTTTTGAAGTCTTAGATTGGAGCGACGTTTCAGCCGTGTTTAATTCCCACCCAGCAATCAAAGACGTGAAGAAGTATAAAATTTGCGTTCCTGTACAATGCTATGTAGAAACCATAAGGAGGTAAATTAGCTCTTACCTAATTAGCGCGCTGCTATCCTAGACTGTCATCATTTACCATAAAGTGAGATTACAGTCAAACGCATCCCTGTCAGATATTTAAAAAAAAAATGTGGTGTAAACTTTTATATATATTTTCTAATTTAAATGTTATATAAAATAATTGTCTCTTATTACAGTTGAAGGAATTCGAGGTGATTGGGCGCAAGCTCCCCTCAAACAGTGAGCCCAAGCCACCGCTATACAAAATGAGAATATTTTCTCCAGATCCCATAGTTGCAAAGTCTCGCTTTTGGTACTTCTTAAGGCAATTGAAGAAGTTTAAGAAGACTACTGGGGAAATTGTATCAATTAAGGTTTGTAAGTAAAAGAAGTAGTTTTGTAATGAACACCTCTTGCCTCCTCTGTATGGGATAGAAGGTGAGAAGTTAAACTCATATTGCAAATAAAACAATATAATATTTGTGAATATCTTTCATGGTGTGCTGCATATCTCACTGTGATTCTTAAAGTTGTACCATTAGTTTACACTCTCCTCTTATTTTTTTCATGTTGATAACATATTTTTACTGCAATTCAAATACATTTTTTAAATAAATGCTTAAAGTTTATATCTATTTAATGAATTTTGAGATAGATGGGATAGTTCGCATAAGCAAAATGATTTTTGTATTACTGGTTTTACAGAAAAGCACATGAATTTAAGGTTCATGAGTTTTCAAAGGAGCTTGTAATTTATCCATTTAATATTAATTTTTCAATGATTATAATAATTAATATTATTTTAATAAGTTCGACATTTCAAGTAGAGCCTTATTTAAATACCTTCAATACATAGTGTGTACAATTTAATCTATGTGTATCTAATAAGTTCTCTAAATAAACAGGTTCTTGGATAGTAGGATATGAAAATTATTATCAATGAAGGTTATATTAATAATAATTAACAACATTTTTATTAGGTTTTATGTTAATTCTTTTTTTTTTTTTTTTTTTGAGATATATCTTCCAGTCATGTAAAGTCTATGCTAATTTAAATTTAACTCTTCTACAAGACAGTCAAAACCTCACAATTTTGACATAAAGCAGTGACATTTTTCCCAGTCTAGATTTGTACAAAGCTTAGATTTACCCATATTTGCATGTGTGACTAATCACACAAAAATTTTACTTAAGGACACAGTAAAATCCTGAATAAGCTATATTTTCTTGTGTTAAAGAATTATATTTGCAGATTTGTGCAAATACACTACAAAATGATGTTGTAACTGCACACATTATATAATTGCCATTTTTTTGGACCAACATCTTTGTTCTAAGTTGATGTGTACCAATAGAAAAAATTACTTTTTGCAGTTGTGTCGTCTATATAGATACATTAAAGCAGAGACATGTGTATCTTTAAGTGATGTCACTTACATAAAATACATTACTAAAAAGAGCTAATTGAAAAATCGTACTATAATTTGACAGATTTCAAAGTGTGCGAGTGAATTAATAAAATAATAATGGTGGTAAAACAGCACACCAGGTTGGTTGGTTTGTTGTGAGTTATTATCAGACCAGGGTGGAAAGGAACTTTTGTCACTTTGGATTTTAAGTTACACTCTAATGTAATCATCAGTTGCACATTGTATATATGAAAGTAATAGTTGTTGATTCAAAATTGCTGTAGAAGTTGGCTTGTATAAGAAATTTATGAGTTTTTTTTTAGTTTTATGCTTTGTAATTGTCATTTAATAATATCTCTTACATAATTGGCAATACAACAGTGCTGTAAAAGCCTACTTAAATAGAGAATATTTGAATTCTTATATTCTACATTTAACTTTATAGGAAATACCTGAAAAGAGCCCTGTTAAGATCAAGAACTTTGGTATCTGGCTGCGCTATGAGTCCCGATCAGGAGTACATAACATGTATCGCGAATACCGTGACCTCAGTGTAGGCGGCGCCGTTACACAGTGCTATCGTGACATGGGTGCTCGCCACAGAGCTCGTGCACACTCTATTCAGGTAGTAAAAAAACGTTAAATACTACAGTATTATTACTATTTTGCAGTGGGGCCCAACTGGGGCAATGGATGCACTTTGACCCTTGTGGGTCTTTTGTATGTGCCTCGTCCTTTAATCTCCCCTAAATGCACTCAAAAACCCATTCCAAAAGTCTGAGAGTAAGCTTGGAGCTTAAAGTCATCGCGTTGCAGATAGGCCACTCCCAGTAGACTCATTCATATTCTGGCTAGGCCATTGCATTCACACACTGCCTTATTATCTCTTCTTGCTCATTGCAGGCTCTGCAAGTAATACTATAGTAAATGAATGTGAAAAACAATTCACACATATTCAATAAACTTAAGACAATCAGACATCATTTGGTCTTTTAGAATTCAATTAAATTGAAAATTCGTTCAGAAATCAAATTAAAAATAATAATAAATTTTTTGTTTTAAATACAAACATTTTATGTTTGTACCATTGTTCAGAAATTAAATTAAACTGAAAAGAATTCTTCATTGTACTGTTTTAACTGGTACATACCACAATGTGGTTATTTTTATTTTGTCAATATTTTATTTACACCTTCCCGTAGTTGTGGCATAATTTATATATAACTCTAGAAGTCCTAATGTTCAATATATTGTAGGACAATTTCAGGATATTGTATTTTCTAATTTTTTTCCTTTTTGACTGGTGACAGGTTTCAACTGTTCCAGTAATTAGCAATAATTAAATCAAGATGCCAGAAATTATTATTAATCAGAAGTTAATTAGGTTTTCACTACAAACCATGTTAAACAAGAATCAGCTTTGGCCGTGACTAGGTACCCTACCAGTGAGGATGTACTGTCTAACTAAAATATTTGTGTACCTGTACAATATTGTATAGATATCATTAGAGATAAATTGCCTCTTTCTAGAAGTTCCAGCTTAAATTGTAACATCACTTAGCGTCAGTTGTGATGACAAATAAGCACTAGCCTGTCAGCATTAAACAAAAAATTTAGGACAAAATATTTATATATATGATGAATTTAAACCGAATTTTAAAAAAAACACGCGGTTTGTATGCATTATCCTAATAAAAGGTCAATTACCTCTTACATTTTCTATTAAGCGTACAGGAATGCCAACTATACTGGACAGCAAACCTGCAGGTGGGCTGTAACTAGCCACGGCTGAAGCCTCCTACCATTCCACAATTGGACAAATTAAAAATTGCAGTTTCCTGAATTTGCATGCCATAAAAACTCGCTTTAAAATCAAATTTTGAGTGCAATTCACATGTGGTGGTAGAAAAAAAAACTTTCAAAAATGTTGGCTTCAACATACTGAGTTGAACATAAATATTCAGCAAGAGCATAATTGTAGGTTTTAGTAATCAGTTAATTTTAACTCTCACTATACCTGCTCTCACTATGTACACATAAAAGAACCACAAACAAAAAGAACACATAATCTATGAATCTACATTTACTATTGCTTTTTCGTTTCTTTGAATTACAAATGACAACAATGCTAAAGAAGTTTTATTCATTTCCAAAATAAAAATATTCCAGATCATCAAAGTCGAGGTGATAAAGGCTGCCGCGTGCCGCCGGCCGCAAGTGAAGCAGTTCCACAACAGCAGCATCAAGTTCCCGCTGCCGAAGCGCGTCCACCACTACAAGCGACTCAACACCTTCGCGTACAAGAGGCCCAGCACGTACTTCTTGTAATTTATTTGTTTAATACAATAAAATCCACATAAAAATTATATCTTTTATTTATTCACTACCTTACGATTAAGACATTTATATCATCTCATCCTTTGGTTGTCTAACGATCTAAAATGTCTTATAGATAGTAAGAACAAAGCCATAAGTAAACGTCGAACAAACGATACGGATGAAACTCGAGCAAAATGCAATAAATGTCGGAATGCACAACGACGCCATATCCATAATTTTGTTAAGAACGGCGAGCTAGTCTGGAAATTTCTGGAATCTCTCGCAGTTGGCAAATCAACCTGTATGTTCTTCTTCTAATATGGATGTCGATATTGAGCTTCTAAATAAACACTTCTTTCTTTGTTATCAACTCCTGCTTATCCACCTTTCACGTTAAGTCCACTTCCCGAATGTAATGCTTTTGTTTTTTCTTGCCATTATCCCACTAGGTGGGGTCGGTACAGCATGTTTCCTTTCGCCACTATCCGCTCTCATTTCTACATTCACACCCGTTATACACATATTCTCTTTCATACAATTCATCCACACTTTTTGGTCGCCCTCTCCCGACCCTGCCGCTTACCATCATATTTAGGACTCTTGCATACATGGCTATCCTCCCTTCTCATTACATGTCCATACCAGGCTAGCCTTCCACTCCTTAACTTCTCGGTCACTGGTGCTACTTTCACACTTCCTCTGATATAGTCATTCATAATCTTATCTAATTTTGTCACTCCACACATTAAGAAGGATATTTTGTACATCTCGTCTAATGCCGTTGGCACTGATAATATTAGCCGTAATATGAAAAACCTTATCCAAGATATTATCTGTCCCATCTTAACCCACATCCTCAACGTTCAGCTCAATCTGGTAAATTTCCTAGTAGTTGGAAAAATGGCCAGGTTGTTATCATCCTAAAAAAATGTAACGTAGTGCTGTATCTACACTGAGTTTCGCCCGATTCCAAATACCTTTACTTTCTAAAGTATCTGTTTTCTCTATTCCTTAACAAAAATATCGTCCTTAACCCATTCATTGCCGGATAATATTTTGGTTATACCTTTTGATACAATTACTTTAATGCTAGAATTGCCAAGAAAAGCCGGGCTATAATACATGCCTCTGACAATCATAGGCGTCTTTTGCGTTTCGTCAACGATTCTCAACCATTACTTGATTAGAAATCGTATGCTTACAGTTCTGATTGTTTTTGTTTTGTATATAAGAAATTCTTGTTTGTTTTTTTCCGGTGTGCGTTACGATGCAATGCTAAGGACGCCGACGAGCGTCTTCCTGCGACTGTATGCCGTCATCACAGTTGTCATATATTTTTGGTCAGCAATGAATGGGTTAATCCGCTACAATCCGGTTTCCGCCCAAATCATAGTACTGCTGTACCATTAATTAAGTAACTGACAATAGCTTACAATACCAATGTTGTTAGACATCATTAAGGCATTTAGCTCAGTAGAGTATGAAATCTTATTAGCGTTGTTGCGTTCCCTTAACACATCTCCATTGGCTATTGACTGGTTTCAAAGTCACCTTGGAGGGTGCCTGCAAAAGGGTCGGAGTGGCCAGGATTTCTCTTTGTGGTGTGATGTCCGCATTGGTGTTCCTCAAGGACGCGTGTTATCGCCTTTATTGTTCGCTATCTTCATAAACTCACAAGATATCTTCTCTATCACATGTAGGCAGACGATGTCAAAATATACAATCAGTTGACCTAGGAATAACCTGCCATTGGCAGATTACTGATAGCTATGATTTACAATTGATCTAACTCATTTGGAGTAGGTAACACTTTATCCAGTCAAAACTCAGGCTACCTATCATTTTTGGCAGCAGGTATCATATTTCAAGAGTTGACTGGTCCATAATGCCACCCGTTACATTAAATGGTGTCGTTATACCATACCAGGAAACTGTTAAAAATCCCGGAATTTATATTAATTAAACGTTATCTTGGACGCGGCATATAAATTCTTGTAGTCAAAACTTTAGCATCGTTGCGGTTTGAACGTCGAAGTATCGTTAAAGAGACACACAAATGCAAAAGATTGAAACGTAGTATAGTAAGTTATGATACAGCCTAAGATGGTGTCATAGCGGTTGATTGTGATTACACCCGGTGGTAAGTGATGCTACTGTCTAAGGTAGTAGCACCCTAATCTTGTAAGACAATTACCCCCTTATGGTTTCTACACAGCATCGTACCTTGGTCTTTGCTGGTAACTAGCCACGGCTGAAGCCTTCCACCACTTCAGATTTCAATATTGTGATGCGCCCTTAGATCCAGCAGAGTACGATAGTTATATCGACGAACAAGTTGGCAGACCGTGTGCAGAGTGCCAAATATTTACGCTTATTTCATTAGTGGTTGGTGCATTGATACTGACAATAACGTTTCGTATTGAAAATTGAAAGAAATTGAATTAAGACTTCGTATTGAAAATTTAATGGCCGTTATACCATTTAAGTAAATAAATTATTGTATTCAGAGTTGTTTTGCTTGTAACAATATATATTCGTACTTCATATTATAAGCCATGATGGCTTAGTGGTGAGAAGCCTGGATTCTCGTGTTGTGGAATGGAGTTTCACTTTATAAAAAAAATATTTGTTTTTTTCCAATCCATCTTTGCGTTTTTCGGTGAAAGAAAACAGCAGAGGTAAACCTGCATATATGAGAGTAATTCCAAGATATGTTCAGCCCGCCGACCCTTAGTGGTAGAGCGTGATGGGTCAATACCCTAAAAACCGTCTCGCTTACCAGTGTGACCAGTGCCCAGCAGTGTAACGATAATGGGCTGCCCCTTGCATGTATACGACTTGTATTGACTACTAACCTGCTGGACCGACTTAGATGGAAATTTTTGAAAAATGTTTTTATTGTCAATTTGATTAGATAAAAACAGATTTACACAAAATCGGGAATTACGTCAGTGACATTTATTACATATTAAAAATATAAGCATATAAAATAAAACAAGCAGTCCGTACAAAACATACAAGTTTTTATTAAAACTGTTATAATTTATTGGCATATATAGAACTTATAGCTGCAAATCTTATACTAGTTGTTTGTCTTTAAAATGGAATCGTATAATGGGTATAGCTTCACGAGCTGGAAGTAAAAGACGCCCGCATGGCCCATCTTGAGAAAAACGAGGAATTAACAAAATATTTGAATCAACTTTTAATATTTAGAAATCCAGTGCCATTTTTGATGTCTAATAAGTCCGTAATACAGACTTCGATTCACATTTTATTTAAATTTTTTAATAAATACAAAATTCATCCTTATCTCAATTAAATTCTTACATAACATGTAAAATGTAAATAACATGTAAGATTTAATCTAACCCAGGGAGGGTTGGATTAAATCTTATTGTCGCTGGAAAACATACTCGTAGTAACCCTCCCGCAAAGTATAACTACACAAAACGTTATGATAATGTTCTCAATCTGTTTAGGAAAATAAATTTAAATAGTGTTCAAAAATTATGTCTCCAGTCCATGGGTCGGCAATCTTTTTTATACAAGGTTACCAATGTTGCAAGCATAATAATGCGGGCCAAAAATGTAGTGAGGATATTGGCGCAGGCTACAAATGTAATTGATAACTCTACAAATGCAACAATGGTGGTGTGTGAATTTGTTTGATGGAATTTGACTGGATCTACGCCCTAAAATAGCTTCAATATATTTCCTATTTACATTTTTCTCTTTGAACCAGTAGTAACGAAGAGGCTGTCCTTGAATAGTTTTATACCAAATACCTTTCATTACTGAATGTTTATCGAAATATTCACGCCACATTATAGCCTAATAATTCTATAGGTAAAGAAAACTCGTAAGGAGCACCTGCAGTAATAGCTTCACAAGCAGTACGATCCGCCTCTTCGTTAGCAATGACTTGGTATGACGGTTTACTCCCGGTCGTCCCGACTGGTGACGATTGGAACTTTTTTCCCATCGTTGCGCTATAGACCAAGAGTTACCTTAATGTTTTGATATTATTTTCAATCAAAAACATTGGTTTAGGAATGCTTGCTCAGAAAGTCGTATTTAAACCATTTTAACAATCCGTGAAATCTTATTGGAATCCCTATGCACTTTTACTCTTGGTCTGTAGCGGAACGAGTGGGAAATAAAAGGTTCCAATCATCACCACTGGGGACGAACGAAACTATTTTTCCCACTCTTACCTAGCGGGGACGACCGGGACTAAAACTGTATGACTAGGACTCCATTGTATAACAACATTTTTGTTAACCATACGTAACCTACAGATAGCATCTACAATTAACATAGCTACAGGGATGCCTCGAGAAGTCGAGGGAATCTGAGCTAAGTGTTGGTTGCTGCTTTTTGAGTCCGTAAATATTACAAAGTTTGTGCTCTCAATGTTACTTAAATAGTTAAGTGCATCAGCAATGCTTATAAGTTCACAATGCATTATGGAAATGCTAGAACTTATTCTGAATTAAGGTGAGGTTTTAAATTGAGGATAAAAAATAGCAGAACCCAAATTTGCCTTCATTCGATTCGATCGATCAGCGATCTATAAACAATTTATAGTGAAAATTGTACTTTAAAGTCATCATTTTTTTCAGGTCCACTACATTTGATAACCTTTTCGCCCAATTTAATTCATCTTCATACATTAGCAACAATATTTCTGTTAAATCAATGTCGCTGGCCCAAGTGAACAAAGAGAATGCTCCTGGCACCGCACTAGAATAAATGAAATAGTGCTTATGTGTTCTGTTAATATCTACCAAAAAGGGCAGCTTTTTGAAGTGAAACTTCTTTAGGCCATCCATTCCATGAGGATAACATTATTACAGATGAAACGCGTGATTAGCATCACAAAGATGTTTTTTATGCTAAGTCGTTTGAATGTTAGATAGTTTTAATATTTACAAATAACATGTGGCATAATAATGTGGCATTAATTTGCCACTCGGTCATTTAACGTACTATTTTTCAAAAATATAAAATAAAAATATTTCATAAATTCTTTTAAAAAACAAAATTTATATAATTATTTCAAATATTGACAAAAAAAAACAAGTGGCATTTACAATACGTCATTTGAGATTTCAATAAATTATTTGTAATTTCAATAAATGTGACTTAAAAATTAGTTTGCTAAAGAAGTTTTAATACTGAGATGTGTACTTTGTATGCACGCACTTTTAATCTTTTTTTGTTTTTCCAATAATGCATTTGGCACAGCTTAGACTTGCCACTGACAATATTTATCGATAATGCTAGATAAGTTATAGAATCAAGCTATGAGAGTAATTGAAGAGTTTATTAAAAGTGTCCCAGTTCATGTGATGGAAAGCAAACTGGACCTCTCACCGCTTGCAATCGCAGACGGTTTCTTGCGGCCCACAAATGTTATGAGGGCCATATTTCACATAATAAAACCAATTTTATTTAGATACAATTATTTTTCGCATTTTTAACCGTACTTATCGTTACTCTTATCGTTCTTGCGGTTAAGTGCTTGCCGGCTCGGGGTCCGCTGGTTGCAGACCCTTGGCTCTAGGCGATAAATAAGATATCATTTTTTGTTCAGATAAACAACTTTTGATTGGCGGGTAGTAACGTGTTTGCTTTCCAGAGTCGTTACATATCTTCACAATGGGGTAGGGAATGCTACAGAAGCGGAGTAGTATGTACTTCAGAGATTTAACAAAACAAAGTAAGTTGTAAGTTGTAAGCTCCAAATAAAGTTCATAAATAATATTACCAATAATTTTTATATCATGCGAACGTTAAAACACTTTCATAAGTTACGAAAAGTCATTTTAATAACTTCATATACAAAATTAATATTCCTAATTTGTGTAGTTATATTCGTTAGTTTAATGCGATTAAATCCCGAATATTATTACATAATTTAAAACAAACTCCTCCACTTTTTTATCCATAAATAATATATAAATTTAAAGTTATATGAGTAAAATAAGTCTCAATTTTTAAAGTAACTTAACGTATAATCTCTTTAGTAGCTAATTAAAATACCTACACTAACCTTTCCGGCCGAATTTTAGCTTTGGACAATAAAAAATAACAACAATAGGAATGCTTTAAAAAATTTACAATGATCTCAAGGAAAAAATAATTGCAAAAAATATGAAATCACAAAAGTCTGATCCGATAAATATATCCAGCGTGAACTGTATATACAAAAACGGGAAGAAATGTGTTACAAATATATATTTAGTAAAGTATGAAATTTATAAACAAGAAATATTAATATTGACAACACCGGCTATAGCGTATCCCTTTATTTCTTCAATACAAATTGATATTCTCTCGTCATATTCAAAACTACTGTAGGCAAAACATAAATATTTGCTAAAAAAAACCTGTGCAAGATGTGCACTAGAATGAAAAGAACGAGTTTCTGTGAGAATGCCCTATTTTCCTTATGTGCTGCGTATGTGCTTTTTTCTTACACGTGGATGGAAAGTTATTCGTGTTGACTTTTCAATCAATAATTAAAAATTTAACTATCGTTTCATGTTTTACCATTTTGATAAACAAACGATTGCTAGGTTATCGGTCGGGAAAAATAAGTTAGGCGCGTCAGTGGAATCTGACCGAGCGAGAATGAAGCGCTTTTGTCTGTCCTGCACACAGGGGCCGAAAAGCGAACTTTCATCCCAAAATTAAAAAAGGTATTTTTAAAGTGGAGCGTTTAATGTATATAGTTTCCACTGTAATATTTATAAATACAATAAAATATACGCTATAAATCATTTATAAGTCTTTATACGTTTGTTATTAGTTATTAAATTTGTGGACTTTGTGACTCTGGCAAGTACCCAGTGAAGACTTACGTCAAAGTGACAATAAGAACATTGCGCAGCATTTATAGAAGTCGACATCTCTTCATAAATTTGAATTATGTATAAGGTCACTTCAAGGTGACGTTTTCACTGGGTATGTCCTTAGCAGTGGATTGGATACCCAGCAAGGCAAACTTAAGGAATTACATTTTCTAACTTGTCTGAGATTGAACTGGTGGGAGGCTTTAGGCGCGTCGCTTGTTACCATCCTATCAGCAAAGAAGTGGCGGCAAATAAAAAAATTCCGTTCCGATACAACTCTTACCCAGTAATCTAAACCAATATTATAAAGAGGAAATATTACGTATGTAAGTTTTTAACGTTTTCACACAAATTTCAAAATGTTTTTCACCATTAGAAAGCTGCATTATTACTGAGCGACATAGGCTATATTACTTTCTAAGAAAAAAAACAGGGATCCTTAAGAAAAGTGCATTAATATAACCCGAGGTGTGAAACAAAAAATCTATTATCGCGTGGGCTGCGAAAATTGTTAACGTATTAATATTTACAAAAAAGTACGCGATACCATTTGTCCAACTACTACTATTCATTCCTCTGTATTTATCAATATCCTATTTTACTGAAGCGAAACTTTTTAGGCGCATGAGGGTAAAATTTTTACGGATGAAACTTGTGATTAGCGTCACGAAAATGTGCAGCGTTTTTATGCTAATTCGTTTGAAGGTTAGGTAGTTTTAATAGTTACAAATAACACGTGGCATTTTATTTTGTCACTGGTCATTTAATATACAATTTTTCATAAAAAATAAAATAAAAATATTTCATAAATTCTCTTTAAACAAAATTAAATTAATAATTTCTAATATTGACAAATAACACGTGGCATTTTTATTAACATTTTGTGAAATTTCAATAAATTATTTATATTAATTTTCGACATTTAATATTTTATTGACAAACGAGTCTTGGAAATCTAAAGTTATAGATTTGTATAAATGTATTTGTATAAAGACTTAAAAATTAGTTTGCCAAAGAAGTTTCACTTTTGACACGCTCACACAGTAGTACTATGTACGCACGAACATTTATTTTTTTGAAATCCGACGTCCCATTCAAAATATATAACGAAATCTCAATCGAAAAAAATAATGTATCCCGAGTCGAGCTCAAATTGTTCTATTACAAATAAATATCTTCTCTAATAGTATAGAAGAAAGTTTTGCATTTAGAATTTTTGTTTTTATTTTTAACACTTTCTAATGATGAAGTTAAAAATTACTGTGCCCATGTAAAAAATTCTTCCATTACCTGTAGAGAACTTTTAAATTTATTAATGTCGGAAATTCTACGTAAATGATGTTATGAATTTAAAAGTATATTAGTTAGATATATATTCGTTATATAAAGTAAAATCTGTATTGTTAGATTATGAATGTAAGTGTGTATCTAATAATCTGAAGGGAAGAAATTAACTAAGTGAAATACATCTTTCACGTTAACGAAAATAAATCTAAAGTCCGACTTAGTAGACTTTCCGATGTCACGAGATCGGTATCTAAGCAGGTGGATCTGCAGGGCATTGATAGTATATAATAAATAGAAAAATAAAATTATGTGGCTAAGATTTTAAGAGCCAGTTTAGATGCCGCACGCTTTGCTTGGGCACTGTTGGTTCCCACTCCGTAAACTGTGTGTTGCTGGCCTTCCTTGCTGAACGTCACTGAGATCATCATTTTGGGTATAGCCGTTGTGGTTTCCGTCGGTTGCCTGAAAATAAATAAAGACTTGCTTTTGGACTAGTGACTGTGATCTCACTTGATCTTTGTGGAACCATATAACACTAGCAAAACTAATCATAATTTAATTCTGTTTACTAGCTTACACTCCCACTATATATATGTTATTGAAAGAAGAAAAAAATGCAAAGTCAATTCCTATTTAACTTTAATAATTAACAATTAACGTTATTACAAGTACAATAAATAAAATAAAAAAAAGAAACACCTTATTAACGATACAAAATTTGAACAAGATATATGTGCATTAATTTTAACCTCGATTTGGATGATGGAAGAGAGAACCACTTTTTTTAAAATCTAGATTATATTGGGGACTTTTGTTCACAAGAC
Source organism: Elymnias hypermnestra (assembly GCA_015832385.1). NCBI lineage: Eukaryota > Metazoa > Arthropoda > Insecta > Lepidoptera > Nymphalidae > Elymnias > Elymnias hypermnestra. Next base: position 3,086,031 of record JACTOM010000934.1, on the reverse strand, counting down.
AGGTCAGCCACATTGTTACTTCGCTTTAAAGTAAATCATCGATAACCCGCTATAATCATATTATAAAATTCGACAGCTATTTGTAACGTTGGACCACTCAGAAAGCTCTGCAGTAGTCCAAAATCAAAATGTTCTTTATTCAAGTCAGCTCAAAACGCACTTTGGAATCGTCAGTAGTCGGCCCGCTGGTAACAAATTTACCACCGGTTACAAAAGTTGAATCCGCAAAGAAGAAACAGACAAGAAACTCAACGGTTACTCCTTTAAAAATAGTTTTTGAAGGTTATAATGTGTTTAGCTTTCATGTGCAACTGGAATCAAGTCCAAACATCTTCAACAACAACCAAAGCTATTTAGACCATAACGGGTTAACAGTTATTGTCTTTCACTAAGATTTTTGATGCACTCTAGAAAAAGATGCTGTACATCATCTAGTACTCCATGCTGTCATCTAGATGACAGCTTGGAGTACATTTTGGTGTAGCTTTTTTTAACAAAAAGGCATATTTATTGAAAGGATAATGTCTGGACCGTAACTCGGAAGCTAACAATTTTTGAGTTGCAAAAATGCAGCAAAATCAAAAAACTAATTTAAATCTAATTATTTTTTTCGGATTTATCAAAACTTTTAATCAATGGTTATTTATCAATATAAAAACGGCAATTATCGGCCCAAATTTTATAAAACGAGACATAGACGATATTAATTTAAAATCATTTGCTACTAAAATGCCTTAACAAGCAAAAAACCGTTATGAAACATATCTGATAGAACGACCTAACGGGAAATAGTTAATAATCAATCGACCTGTATATCTTCTCCTATACGTAAGAAGATAGTAGAAATTTAATGATATGGATATAAATAAATATCTTATTAGATAAACTTTGTAAAAAAATACATACCCGAAATGCGCACAAGCGTGAATTGACTCCATGAGCACCCTGACTGGTTGTTTGGGGATGGACATCGAAAAGAGGTTAATCTCTTTGTGCATTATGCGGTAGATAACCGACCATACTTTTTGCAAATCACCACCGCTGTCCAAATATATAGCACCCGCTAGAGACTCGAAAATATCACTGAGAACCTGCACCGAAGGACAAATGACATATAATAATTATTTGCTCGAATTGGACCACCCAAAGAAGATCGACAGCTCCCAACTAATAAAGTAATGAGGTTAGGAGTTCGATGCTAATGTCACCTCATTTGACATTTTTTACAAACTTGTAAAAGTAAAAAAAAATAATTAGCAGCCCATTGACGTCCGACTACTGGGCACAGGCCTCCTCTCATATGAGACGAGAATATTAAAGCATAGACCCACCACAGCACCGTGGTGGGTCTTTGCTTTATTTTGGTTGGCAGGTATAGTACACAAGTGCAGAGTCTATTCCTTCACTCTCATAGGCCCGTGTGACGCCAATCCAACATGACCGAAGAGAAGTTAGACGCAAGTCCGACTGCTTAAGTGCTCTCCGAGGCACAGGAGTGAGGCGCACCGCCAACTTCCCAACTTCTTTTAAAGAATTGCCCGACCCGGGACTTGGGCCTCATGTCTGTGGCCGATTATGCTAACCACTAGACTAATGAGGCAGTAACTTGTAAACTTGTAAAATTACTTATTAAATTCTAAAATATTCGTCGTCGTCGTCGTCGCCGCTTCAACCGATGGACGTCCACTGCTGGACATAGGTCTCACGTAATGACGTCCACAAGGCCTGATCTTGCGCCGCCTGGCACCAGCGGCTACCGGCGACCCTCTTTATATCATCGGTCCACCTTGTGGGGGGTCTGCCTACACTGCGGCGTCCGGTGCGGGGTCGCCACTCCAGCACCTTCGGTCCCCAACGTCCATCGGTCCTTCGGACTATGCCCATTGCCACTTCAGGTTCGCGATTCGTAGGGCTATGTCGGTGACTTTGGTTCTACTACGGATCTCTTCATTTCTAATTCGATCACGTAGAGAAACTCCGAGCATAGCACTCTCCATCGCACGCTGAGTGACTCTGAGCTTCCGCATGAGTCCCATAGTTAGCGACCACGTCTCAGAACTGTAGGTCATCACTGGCAACACGCACTGTTCGAAGACTTTGGTCTTCAGGCACTGAGGAATATCGGACGAAAATATCTAGCGTAATTTCCCGAACGCTGCCCAGCCGAGTTTGATTCGGCGGTTGACCTCCTTCTCTAAAATATTATTTTATTTTAAATTCATGACACTGGTATCGGAGATGGTATAGAATTGGTAAAATAATGCAATCTAAAATATTCTTTTAAGCAAGCTCAATAAATTGAACCGATATTGAATTTAACACACTTTAAATTCATTTCCATTCACAACGCGCTCAGAAAAACAAGTGGCTCGCAATTTCTTTTTTTGTTTTTTTTTAGAACTGTGTTAGCCCTACTGGATTTTACAGCGTAACCGAGAGAGGTGGCGAGCGCAGAAGCTCCGCCGAAGGGTGGGCCCGTGGAAGGGCCCTGCTGCGTCGTGGGGGAAACGTTGCTCTAAGGGCGCCTCCTCTGAGGCTCGGTCCTAGGCTTAGAGCAACGTTTGCTGTTGCTGAAAATGGTAAATGACAGATGCTTAGTCTTGACGCCCATGGGTCCGCGGCCCCTAGTCGCGGCCGGGGTGCGTCAGATAGCGGGGACCACGTCTTCGCCGACGAAGACGCTGTGTAAGTATGATAGTGTAAGGACCGTTGTTAATAGTAATCTGGTCGTCTGGGTCGTCAAGAACGTGTTTGGGCCGTCTCTTCCTAAACGGGATGTTGAGTCTGATCCCATAAGAGACGGGATTTCTAATGAGAGGGTTGGGGTGACTAATGGCTCTCTTGAAGTAGTCTACGGAGAGAGTTTTGAAATGACTGTTGACCGTTGCGAGGTCGAGATCCCTGTGGAGATCAACGTTGCGCACGAACCAGCGAGCGCCCGTGGCTATGCGCATGAACCAGCGAGCGCCCGTGGATATGCGCATGATTTTGCCATAGCCACGGGCTCGCAAATAATCTCGGACAACTTTTTATAAGTCGAGCTGACGAATTAGAGATCGGCTCGGCTGCTATTAGTTATATAAAACAATATTTTTATTAAGTAAAGTATTACCGTCATTACTAATAAAAAGTGTTATTGAATTTATAAAATAAGTTAGCTTTTACTCCGCGGCGACATATAAGTATCACGTCGTAACTTTAAAAGTAAAGAGTAACGTAATTAAATAAAGGCGGAACAGCACACGTATGTTACATATTCATATACATACAGGATATATACTCAAACACGAATTTTGCGTAACACGTAACTAACAATTAATATATCCCGTACCATAAGAAATTGCACCTCATTATTTACCTTAGGCACATCTATGTACTGTGCAATATGGCAGTCGTCCTCGTCTATGAGATACAGTACGTCCTCCACTATCTCGTGATTTCTCTCAATTTGATGCTCAACGAATGTCTTGATCGCGTTTTCCAAGTTGGCGTTCAATTGTGAGCACAAGAATCTGTTAGAAAAATCATATTTAGTTTCTATAAATAGTATAAGTTAAATAAATAAAGGGTGTGCCATTATTTATTTATTTTAAATTAACATGCGCGTCGCGGTGTGTATATGAATATATTTACTCTCTCACCCGTTTTATATAATATACTTTTAAAAAATGTGTAGTTAGGATAAGAAAAAACTACCATTCAGACTAACGTAATTTAATAAGATACCACAATCTATTTTGATTCGCCTCTACATAATTTTAAGAAATACGTCAAAAACATTATTTTACAAAAAGCATATTATAAAGATGGAGATTATTTTAGCGATAAAAATATTAGGACTTGGTTCAAAAATATTACATTTTAACCTAAAATAACTATAGTTAAAAGAGTAACTACTAAGTTTCTTTCAGATTATCAGATCCACACATACATTAATAACCTAATCAATACACAGATTTTACTTTACAATGAATATCTATCTAGTACATATTATAATTCGTAACATCATTTACGTAGAATGTGCTACATTCTATTGAAAAATTCTTGATTTCAATGAGGTAATTTAAAGATATTTTTAAATCGCTCCAGTAATTTTTACCTTGATAAAAATAAAAACAGTATAGGAATGGCGGTGGAAATCATTGGCATCCTTGGAATATGAGCTAACTCACCAGTCGTAGGTAAAGTTATAAGTATCGCTACAATTTTCTTTACATTGACATTTTAAAATTCTTTTGAATGGAATTATCAATTTCAATAATGTAAAAAGTATTTTACAGGTGTTAAAACGGTCTTTAATAAAGAATAATTTAATAGGATAAAGGTTAACATAGAGGCATGATAATGGTTTGATTATTGTCGGCACTTTTATTAACTTTTAAAATGTGAAATAGTAGTTACAGTAGCATAACTACAGTATATAGTTGGATACATTAATGCGGTCTATAGTACTGTAGAACATTTTTTATTTTATAGCTCTTCAATAGTTTTCGTAGCGCAAGCGATAACAATTTTTTTGTTTCACACCTTGGATTACAATAATCCATTTTTCTTAAGGATCCCTATTATTTTTGAGAAAGTAATATAGCTTATATCGCTCAGTAAAAATGTAGCTTTCTAATGGTAAAAAAAATTGAAATTGGTCCAGTAGTTTTTGTGTGAAAACGTTATAAACAGCCATACATACTTACATACAAAATAACAAATATTTTCTCTTTATAATATTATTTTAGATTATGAATAATTTTGTGAAATTTTATACAATTATTTTAAAATGATTTAAAAAAATCTATTTACTACTCTGTCGTTTTGAGATAATCAAGTGACAAACCCTATATTGTTATGGGGTCAAATAGAACACTATATGAGTAATAGATTAAAAGTAATACTGACTTGTGCAATCCCAGTTTAACAACATATGCGGCGAAGGTGACATTGTTCACAAGAGACGATCTCAAGTCCGTCAAATCGCCCGGCTTCATATTGGGTGAGTTTTCGTAAATGTGCGATGTTATAAGGAAGTCCAATATGGCATCTCCGAGGAACTCTAAGCGTTCATAGGACCTCGTGTAGCGATTTTTTATATATGAAGCATGTGAAAAGGCCTGCAATAACATATAATATATATTGGGTAATAGCAGCCTAATAAAGTCAAGGCAAGCAAGTATCACTGCGGGTGGGCAAGCTACATATACCCCAGAATTAGTATCAGGATAAGCAGGTTTCATCGCAGGTGCATTGATGTATGTATGAAAAGATGAAACTATGGATAGTTGAATGGATGGATATTAAGTAATGGACAGGATTCACTTATCAAATGAAGTGCTAAAAAACAATTTTCAGTAAAGAGCTAACCTCGAGTAGAACATGAAAAGGTATTAAATTACCTCAAGCAATAACGCAGTATCCTTAAACTTGTAATTGATGGTCCTTTCAATATCTTCACGGCAACTATTCAGAAGCCAGTCAATCTCTGCTTTATCGACTTTCCCCAGTGTAAAAACCGTGTCCACTTTCTTATTTAAATATTTTTGCAAATTGTCCTGAAACAAATTGCTAATTGAGGTAACGCTTTTTATTACAATTATTACGCTACAAAATTAGGAGGTATATAAATCCAATTGCGCCTAAGGCCTGCTTTAAAATATTTTAGCGTAACAAAACATAACGGAAATTGCTATGACTACATTTACTTATATTCAATGCATATTAGTAAAACATAATTGAAACAAATACCTCGGGCGGAAAAATTCTCATCCATTCCGAAAATTTTATTGCTGCAGGGATACCACCAGCCAATAAATAAGTTCCAATAAGCGCCTCCACGCAATCTGCCACAGACTTAAAAAAAGATTTTAATTCAATCAAGAAATTTCTTTAACCTAGTCGGGCCGAAGCGGGGGTTTTAAAATCCCCCATGCATGAGATTTAATATAAAGCCTTGAGTATTAGAAGAGTTATTTTCTTCCTTTTTTTTCGTAATCTTAAAAGTATTATAAAGACACACTCCCATTTTTTATTATCGAAGGCGGAGATCGTTTTAAAATATTTTTAATGTCCCAAATTGTTGATACGCAACAACTAAATGCCTATTATTAGCACTTTTTGTTTGGGTCTGCTAGTGACATGTTATTTCTTTCATTCAAAAAAACGCAGCACCACCGTAAGGAATGAGAGATTTGTACGGCCTCGTATATCACCGTCACGTCATGAAAATGAATGCTATGCACGTGATATTGCTATGATTGTTTCAGATTTCCATACAAATGAACTGGGGTATTTTCGTATACCCGTTCGGATTACGCGTTATTTATTGATACTTCGGACAAGAAAGGTCAATAGGGACATGCCCAGTTTGACGCATGTAAAAACATTATTACCTTTGCATATACAATTTATGTATGTATTATCTTACAAAAATAAAAAAAAATACTCAAATCATCACTAAATCGATTAATACAAAGTCAATAAAATATTTATTTAATAATATAAAGCGTACTTTTGCTAAGTTTTGAAAAGGAATTACAAAAAATTAAGGGAATCTTTCTGTGTTATCGTCATTACAATAAAATTTCATTATAGTTTTAAAGTAATACTTCACATTGAAATAGGATTTTTCACTTACGTTAAATATTAACAACATTTTCGAAGTATCAATAAACCGTATACATTTTTATGACAAGTTTATTGTCATTTTTTATTTTCTAAGTGGTGCAAACACATTTTTATTGCAACATCAATACTTTTATATACATATCATAATGAATCGGATATGTATACGCCCTGGCACTTAATTATTATTTTCATCGCTCAAAATTTGCGAGTTTTGTACCACTTCGGAGTAACACTTATATTTCTCTTACCTTATCAGATACAGCTTGGGCTTTAATATAGCATTGCATTGAATTCTGAGCTCCACCAATTGGTTCTGTTTCGGCAGTGTTTTCATAGTCGTCGAATCGTTGCTGCATATGCGCTCTGCTTTCTAAGGAGAGCTCACCCGCGACTGCATCTTCGATAGAAAATTGCATGCCGATCAAGAAAGTGGGTCGTATCTAAAAGGAAAAATTTCTTTAATCAATATTTCATGCGTATATATTGTTACAGATCATTGTTCTATTTATTACATGATTTTCCAAGCAATGATGGCCCAGAGGAAAGTATGGTATTGCAGCTCGCGTGATATTGAAGAACGCGGGATTTAAAACCAGGATCGAAAGTTCGATAGAAACGTAAATAATAAAATTAAACATTTAATCAGGTTAGCAATAGTTAGCCTTAAAACAAAGTTAAGCCTTGCAATCAAAAACACAATAAATCTGCGAAACTTTACACACCACTTTAAATCAATTAAATAAAATGAGTTCTGTTGAATCGGAAGAAATAACAAAAATATTAATGCCGCAGCAAAATAAATTACCAAATATTGTGACACTTAAAAGAAACCCGCGCTTAACTCCGTTGAACATACATACATACATAGCATCACGCCTTATTCCCATAGGGGTAGGCAGAGACAACATCCTTCCACTTGCCACGATCCTTGCATATCTCCTTCGCTTCTTTCAATCTCATTAAATCTTTCATACAAGTTCGTCGGTTTAGAGTACTCTTGACCTGGCCGTTATTTAAAATGTCCTGGATTTGGTCCAGGAACGTTCGCCTCGGTCTTCCTCTTCCAACTTTCGCATTCACTCTTGACTCATAAATCCTTTTTGTCAGTCTCCTTTCATTCATTCTCTCTACATGCCCAAACCATCTAAGCATACCCATCCATCCATCTAACCATCAACCATCTAAGCATCAACCATCAACCATCTAAGCATATATAACCATCAACCATCTAAGCATATATATTGGTAGTGACTAAAATTGAGAAGGGTACTCCGTTGAAGCGTGCGAAATAATTTATTATTTTATTTAATCGATAGAATTCTCAAAAGAGAGTCGTAATACTAACTTTCGATCTACGTATGATAAAAATGGTATGATTGTGCTTGGACCAGCTAGTCCTCAGGGAATTTTATACACCTTAGAGCTTCCTACTTAAGATATAACTTTACGAAGAGATATGTTGATTAATATATATTACTTAAATGTCTGATAGATTGACGTCACATTATATATGGAAGGACGAAATACATCCACACAAATAGTATTATAATGCAAAAACCTATTTATACTTTACTCCAAGGTTGTAATGTAAAAAGTGTTGACGTAATAACAGATCCTGTTGTCTATAATAGAAGGCTACTAGACGTGTACCAATTGCAATAAGGAAAATTTACTTCAGTGGTTATACAAACAACCAAATATCCATAAAACCAAAACATTTTTCTGTCAAGCGTTGTTGTCGTGAATTTTCATCTTATAACAAATTTTGGGAAATCGAAATTTATTTTCATATTTTCTAATCAATGAATAATTACTTCTAACAAATATAAGTAATTTTTACTGAACTATCAACATATCAATTTTTAAAATGAAAAATATTGCTTTGAATGTAATTTTTTGTAACACAAATCATGGTGCTGTATGATAAATTATAATGACAAGAAATAATCTTTCTTTGATATCCTATCGGGCATGTTGATTTCACATCGTAATGAAGTATTTTATATATCTATTAGTGTTATAATTACAGGTGAATGCAAGGTGGAGGTTAAAAAAATAGTAGATAAGATCCACGTTCCTAATCTTGTTGTTAAAATATTATCTTTTCTTAGTATTAAGTAGGTAAAACGTTTAAAAAAAATACTATTTATGAAAAAAATTAAGACAATTAAGTGCCGAACGTGGAAGATTCAGTTTAGAAATATTACCTACATACGTTTTGAAAATAAGGAGGTTCTCATATTATCAAAAATGCGATAAACCAGTATTTATAAAAAAGAGAACTATAAATTTTAATGGAACATTGATTACTATTATTAATAACTTATTTCTAAACGAAGCAGAATAATTATAAAAATGCCAGGTTTTCGCAAATATTTGCAATACTTATTTATTAATTCTGTTTTTTTACCCAATATAACCTTAGCAAAAAAACGTATTTTTTAAAAATATTATACAGTACAGCGCAATATGATTCTTATTGCGATCTCTCGGTTAAAAAAATATAATTACTTAAAACTGAACCTTTTTTTATTTCAGAGTCGTAACAAATCTAGCAAAATAAAAACAAATATAGTTAAGTAGTTTCAAATTCCTTTGGCGATAGGCAACGGGCAATTATACGTTACATATATAATGGTGGTCAAAATCCAAAACTAATATATAGATTATACGAAAAAAGGAGTGTTGTAATGGTCCGGGGTGTTAAAAAAATGGACCAAAATGTCTCCTTGCAACATCCAGATATTTAATGTGCAAACTTTCCCGAGTCCAAAACTGTGAACAGAATGCGGCCCTAATATTTTGCATACTGAAGACATCTAGCGCCCATGCTTAAATCTAAAATAATCGAGTTAATTTCTTGAAATTGATTTTAAATAACGCTTAATGTTTATGAAACGACCCACACACAACATTCTGCCAACACTACTTGCAATTTCGGTGTGTAACGCCGGCGCCTACGCACGCGCATACCCGCGTTTATGTTAAAGTAAAAAAAAAATATTCAAACGCGCGAATTATTTCCAGTGCATTTCACAAAGGTTAATAGTCACCAGTAATATCATTTAAGTGAAGTGTAAATATATATGAAAATTCATCCCATTGATATTGAGATGAATGTAAGTGAAAGTTATTTGAGACAACATGACCTGGATCGTCTTATTGAAGGGGGTTACCGTTACCGGCGGTCGTTGCCTCGAATACAAAAATATTTTAAAGTGTTAAAATTAACCGAGTAATATAATAAAAAATCAAGTCGACATTAAAACTGTATTATCATCAAGTGTCGTCTTTTATAGGTTAAAAGAAAGAGTTTTCAACATAACGATTAAAAATTTATATAAATGTATGTAACTACTAATTTATAGTAGGAATTAAGTAAGAATATAGTGTTGATATAACTAATCAATTTTATTCAACTGACGTTATCAAATTTACGAAGTCCGATTTGATATTAACTTGTTAAAACTAAAAAATATGTGACTAAACATGGTATTACCCATATGAGCTTTGAATTTCCCATACCCATAAAAATGTCAAAACAAAAAAAAGTTCATATTATTCTTTACTTCAGTTGAGGTTTATTATAAAGTAATAATAATATAATATGACATACTAATAGATTATGCAAGACGGTTTTTGCTATCGATATGTCAGTTTACATTTATACTTTATACTCCCTTATAATACTTTTTTATACAATAGAACTTTATAACAACAAAATATTTATTCAAATATGACAACCTGTTGAAAACCGACAGGTCTACGAAAGGGGACTTGAATTCAACTCAAACGTAATTTTTTTTATTTAGAAGTATTTTTTATTATTTAGTGTATTACAAATCAATTAATTTATTTTAAACTAGCACAGTCATAAGCTTTAACATATAAATAAATAATTAACAATCTTTATATTTTTTAAATAATTGCATAATATATATTACGTAATTATTTTGTGTTATATGTGAATCTATTTTTAGCAAATGTTTATTTTGTTATGGTTTCCCTTTTCCCTAAGGTATTACTGATTTTTTTTTAGATTATAGCTTAGTTTAGTACTCTTCATAACCAAAGGGTTGCTGGAAAAAGTGTCGTACAAAATAATATGTTGTAAATTTAGGCCACTGAAGCCTGATTGAAATTAACCATCTGCGTGAGACATATTATATTCCAATACACAAGTGTAGATGTGTAAACAGCAGTCTGCCGGCCTCTCAGTTAATGATCAGTTCTACATATATTGACAAAATTGTAAATCTTATGCCACCTACAGACGAGCGAGGTTCTTATTTAAATATCAAGGTTACACAAATACGTAACTGACACGTTATAATAGAAACAATTAGTTTAATTCTCACGACAAATTTATATAATTTTGTAAATAAAATATATAATAATATTGTAAAATATAATAAATATAATTTTGAGTCATACCCAAATTTGTAACAATTTTGTAACAAGCGATAGTATGTGGTGTATATATTCTTTATAGAAATAAAGCGGCGAGCATACGATATACCTAACAATACGTAATATGCAGGACAATGTCGGTTAAAATGGTCAAAATGTTTCGTCTTTCTCACCTCAAATCTGTGACCTTCTAGTTCCCTTAATCACGCAACGAAACTCAGCTCCATGTTATTGCTACTTTTATTTTTCGATATATTAACGAAAAGTAAATAATAATTCTTTCGCCTTAATAGACGTTCCGACGAGCGTTTAATAAGTTCAAGGCTCACTAGGCTGATGACCCGAAGAAAATTTGAGCAAACAATACTGTAAAAATACTAATACACGATGATGGCTTCTTTGACACAATTACTCGTTTTGCCATTCAATTACGGATATGTTTTTATCGTTTCAGGCATTGTTAACCTTTGTAATGAGTGATCGTGACAGAAGAATATCCCATTAAATGCCTTTGTGTAATAATATTGTCATCGTAAAAAGATAATACAGTGATATTCTGTAAATGAGTTTCCCTTACATTAATTAAAAAACGTAGCTGCAAATACGGCATTTCGCATTCAAGATATTACTTATAATATGACTTTTAAGGGATTTTTTATATTAAATTTTAATCAACTGTTCAATTGAAATATTTATTGTTGAAATATACAGTAATAGCAATATACAGTTCATCACCACTCTCGTTACAATCACTTTATCTGAAGCGTACTATATATATATCATACTACAGACGTACCTCAAATCTAAACGCAATTTATTTTTCAAAACAAAATAGTAAAGTCGAACCAAAACATGAGTTAAAAATTTGAGTCTATTTTACTTTGTAAAAAGGCGTTTTCATAGTACGAAGTATACGGTATCACGAAATTATGTATAACCAACTAGATCTAGTATCAGATATTCTAACCATCAAGCAATTTAAACATCAGTCAAGAAGGAGTCCCTTGTGTCTCTTTAAATTTAAAAATTGATGAGAAGCATGCGTCAATTTCTGTTTAGGGATGATGTATTTTTTATCTAAATTTCTTTATTAGTAAAAAATATTAACAATATGTACAAAGAAAATAAATTATACATACAAACATTAGCTGTTACATTTAAAGGCTAAAATTATCGCCTCTTAATATATACAAATAAAGAAGTATGTCTGATTACATCACAAACTTAAAACTAACAACAGAAAAATATAGTTCCACGAACTGTTTGGGTGGACAATTCGTTTATGTTCATGAAATGAGGGGGTAGTTGTAACTATTGAGCAACATCTAATTACCTATCAAGAACCCACGTAGTGAGCGCGGCCATGCCCCCCGCATAATGCATTAAATTTTCTTGAGATTACACGCTTTTTATATAAGATCGAAATTAATAAGACGTGGTATAGGGAATGCATTGATACTCGGACAATGGACCTAAGCATTGACACCATGATACTATGAATAAGTGGCATTACAAAATGTTAATTTTGAAATCTATTCAAAATATATATTTTGCTTTGCAGATGTTAAAATACTCAACCGCGTTCATCGCTTTCGCAGCAATAATTCTTGGATTTGGCATACATTATTATCTTCAATTTCAAAGTGTACCCGATATGCCTAAACTTGATTTCGAAAAATGGTGGGGCGACGGTGTAAAACCAGCGCAAGAAGATAAATCAATTAGGCCTTTCAAAATTGTTTTCAATGATACGGTGAGTTGACGTGAGGTAATAAATATTTATACCGAATTCTATTATAACAAATTTAAATTTAAATTAATATTAATAAATTTAAATTTATAACACAAATAAATTTAAACTTATGCTATAGACAGTTTGGTGAAATTACTGCCATTACATTCTATCGTCAGAAAACTGGCCATGTCTCATATCACCTATAATAAAACTGTCGTAACTTTCAGGATTTAGTTGTTTTTTTAATCATCGTCCTGTTATAAGTAGGAGTTCGAGAGTCTTTTTAAAAAAAGATTTATTTGAGTACAAGTAGATTTATTTAATTATAAAATAGATTTGTTAATTACTGTCAAATAATGAGGAAATTAAAGGATTCAATAAACGAGTATTCATTGTTTAACGTCCCGACCTGAACTGGTCTGGGAAGAATGGGTATGAAGGTACGAGGGTGGGAGAAATGCATGATATGCATATGCGTCAGCATTAAGGCTAACAAACAATTCATTGGTATAACAGTCCGTTGGAAAATACGTTGCATGGTTTTATGAAATAACGGTGCAAGTGACTCACGCGAAGCCATATTAGCCTTGGCTGCATTATCAAGCGCATTTAATATTACCATTACTTAAATTATTATCGTCCGAATGTAACGCGACATGCGCTAAGGGGACGAAAAATTAGAGACGATGAAAAAGTTTCGATTCAAAAACATGTCGAAAAGTGATCATATTTTAGACATTACGATTTTTATTTCAAGTGCCAGGTTATGTTATAAGTCATAACAGGATTATCTTTTTAACCGAACAAATGCTCACTCGATATAATATTTTGTATATTGATTATTAAACACAATAAATTATAAACCGCAGCCAAAGACAAAAACAGATTAAGGACAAATAAATAGTTGGGTGAACTTTAAAATGACATCATATAAAAGGATAAAAGTTATACTCGTAATATATCTAAAGATAAATATTTCATGCAATAAAGTAAGACACTATTAAACGGTTTATAGCGTGTAAATTTGATATATTTAAGTTTCAATCTTGAAATATGAGTATAATTTTGAATTTAGTTTGTGCATTTAAAGTCTTACGTAAAGTAACATAAGTGGTTCTTAAAGTTATTGTACCTATTTAGCGCTGGACTATGACCGGACATTGAATGATGGCGATACTTAGACTGCCCAGACCTAAAACGTTAACCTTGATGTATATTTGTTATTACTCATCTAATTTTACATGGCATATAACCACAAAAAACTAATAGTTTAATAAATGTTTTGGTAAGATAAAATTTTACTTAATTTAAAAAAGAAATTGTTACGCATATTCACAAAGAAATACGAATATAATTTTTCCTTTGAAAACGATTTACCATATACCTGAAATACATGATTAATTCACAATTAGTTATTAGCTTTCCTCGGCAAATACTAGATATCAACGAGTTTTATACATTTGCTAACAAATATAAATTATATTAGTAAAAGGAAAGGGTTCTCAGATTTCACTAAAATAAACAGTTTTAAATACCATTCTCGGGTCTCCATGTGATATCTTTGGACACCACCTCCCTTTTTCGTAATAAATCCCTGAAATTCTCTGGCAGAAATCGTTAAAAAGCAAAAAGACTGCCTACTTGTATTATTTACTTACATTAGTGTATATATTTCTCGCATTGTTTGTATCTCATTCCCTATGTCAATCCATCGGAAAGTGCCCATATTGAAGTTCCAACATCAATCTTTACAGTACCAACAGGAAAGTATATATAACTGGAAAATTTGAGATTTATACAAAGTCATTTTAGGTATGCCTTCATATTTTAAGGCGAGGGCTTCTGGATGACAAGAGCTAATGATCCTATGATATCTTAAATCTGATGACGATCTGTTATCTCTGTTACGTCTATCAGTGTTTAATGTAAAACAGTATATTACAGAGGGTAAATTAGGTCTGAATCTTTCACTTTATTTAGGGATCGTAAAAGCATTTCCGCACATTAAAAAACGCATCACTCTTAGGTCAGCCTAAAAATATTCCATTGAAACAAAAATTATGCATTTGGTTCTCGAACGCTACAAGATAAGACACATCAACTTGTATGACGATCAAAGTTCAAAAAACTCACATGCATAATTTATCGATATAGGTTATCTAAAATCGGATACTCATTAACTCAATCAATGCCTCCTACACTCGTTCATGACTGTACTGTTGATCCATATAGATATTTGTAACTTTTAACACAGAAATATCGAATTTAAAAAAGGATTTCTTTTAAAATGTATGATTTCTGTCTTATAATTTAGTCAACTTATAATTTTTTTGACTTATCAGGTTAATCAAGTATAAAAGCGATATAAATTTTCACCTATAATATTAACGCGTATATCACAATCATCACCTACATTTTTGTACACAATTAGTGAGATCTACTGATTTATTATTTATTACAGATGATAGAAGATTTAGAAAGTCGATTTAGAAACCGGCGTTCTTTTATGCATCCAACATATAATTTATAAGACTTATCATGTTATTGAAGTAAAAAAGGCGATATAAATTTACATCTGTAACGTCCGAGTGAATCACAATTATCACCTACACTTTTTACGCAATTTGTAAAGCCTTTTTATTATATTCATTACAGATGATAGAAGATTTAAAAACAAGATTGAGAAACCGACGTTCTTTTACGCGTCCCTTTGACGGTAAGCAGTCGGAGTATGGAATGAACACGATATATTTGGAAAAGATTTTAAAGTACTGGGTAAACGATTACAATTTTAAAGATAGAGCGGCGCGACTTAACAAATTTCCACATTTTAAAACGAAAATACAGGGCCTTGACATTCACTATATAAGGGTGAAGCCAGTAGTGAAAGACAAAAAAGTTCTACCGCTATTACTTATGCATGGCTGGCCGAGTTCTTCCAAGGAATTTGATATGGCAATACCAATGCTTACGACTCCTAGAAGTGACTATGATTTCATTTTTGAAGTAATTGCTGTTGATTTGCCAGGATTTGGATTTTCTGAGGTGAGTAGTATGAATTGTGTCAAGTTTGTCTGTCAACTTGCATTGAAGCAGCGAGGTGGACTCTAAAACTAATATCAGTGAGGCCTATGCCCTGCAATGGGTGTGTTAATAGGCTGGTGGTGCTTAATGCTAAAAATATTTTTAAAGTAAAAAAAAAAAAACAAAAAAAAAATTACAAGGAAAGTTTCTATGTCCTATTTATATACACAGTCTTCTAAACCTTTAATCCTATTTTGATGCAATACTACATTTGTTGTTTTTAAAAGTTCATATCATCACATAATGGGTGGCAGGAATGACCTTCATATAGTGAAAAATTATTTTTATAAATATCACATTAATACCACTTTACATTTCTCGGGCATGTTGTCTTTATTTTCTTGTTAACAGCATTTTCTTTATAATAATATAAAATTATTAATTAAATATATTATAGATCTCATGGGCAACGTTACATATGTTATTTTTAGTTATGGAATCTAGTCCTAATCAAAGGTTACAAGGTATAACATTTTATATATTGCTTTACACTTCTATATGTATGACGCTTATATAAGAAAAGCCGTATCATTAGAACATACGCCAGTAGTCTAGTTTTAGTTTGATAAAATAAGACTGAATCGTCGAATGTACATACATATAATATATACATTTTAGCATACGCGTATGTATAGTCTACGATTTAATAGTTAGTATATCGGGCATTACATAATATATTACTGAAAAATACATTAATAGAACTTTTTAAATATTTTCAGGGCACTAACAAAGCAGGGCTAAATCCACTTCAGATTGGAATTATAATGCGAAATCTAATGAAGCGATTGGGTTTCAGTAAATACTATATTCAAGCTGGCGATTGGGGTTCGCAGGCTGGAACGCATTTAGCAACAGTTTTTCAGGATGAAGTTTTAGGGTAAGAACACTATCGAAACTACAAATAACATATATTCATCGGGTTGAGCTTATACATTATGAACAAGATTCTGCAATACGTTTTGCGTCTACATAATTTTAAAAAATATGTAAAATTCTTACACAAAAAGCATATTGTAATTTTGAAGATTAACTAATTGATAAGTGTTTAGATTACAGTTGTACATGGAAGCTAATTGTTACGCAATGTAACCTACAACTACTACTATGTTTAAAAGAGTAACTCGCGTTTCTTGTCGGTTTATACTCAGTTCAATCAACTTTCCAAACCGGTGGGAAATTTTTTACCAATGGTTGGATTACAGATGATTCAAAAGAGCTTTTTGCCCCTACTTGAATAAAAAATATTTCGATTGATTGAAACTTAAATTTATCAGTCAGTTGCTTTCCAAAATAAGATACTAAATATTGTAAGAAATTACATAGTAACTACGCTTGCTGGTGTGAATTGTGGTATGGAAGAAATCCTATACACATTTATCTCAAATCTAAATAAATTTGATATACCTGCCTCCTATTAGTAACTATGTAAATTCAAACAGAAACAATGTGTAATTTGGAATGTTAGTTTAAACGTAAAGTATTTTTTGTCCATGCTTCAATCTTTTTGTAAGATAAGACACTATATAAGGAATAAAATAATAGTTTAGTGACGTATTACGGCTACCAAGGCCACGGGAAAATATATTTTATATTTAGTTATTTTATAACTTGTAAATGGGATTTTGAAATGAATATTTACAAGGTGTTTGATTTCGTTTTGGAGTTCTTTCTTTTAGAGCACCAAATATGTCGAGACCGGATATAAATTACGTAAATCGCTCGTACTAGGACAATAATGAAAGAATGTCATATAAAGAGCGACAAGTTATTAAATAGGCTAAACACATACTCAATTAAGCAATTTCCAGCATCTCCATCCCAGAAACTGACCACTGCATGGATATCGTTATAGAGACGTACATAACAATAAATAATTCCATACAAACATTGCAAAGAATACTAAAGTAGAGCCAAAGGCGCGTGCACAGCGCCTTTAGGAAAAGGTTTATTACGTTTTAGTATGGATACCAACGACAACGTCCATTTACTTATACCTACTTAAAGCCTTATACAAAAGCTCACTATATGTTAGTTAGCTTTTGAAATTAAGAAGAAATTAGGAAGAAATGAAAGAGAATGTATATTATTTATAGTGTGACATAGTGTGAATACATTGTATTTTGTAGGTTTCATACAAACATGCCAGTATCTTCGAGACCAATAAGTAACCTAAAATATGTCATCGGATCGCTGTTCCCCAGTTTTATTGTTGAAGATAAACATAGGCACAGAATGTATCCATTGAAGGACCTGTTCTCATATTTAATGAGGGAAAGTGGTTATTTTCACTTGCAAGCTACAAAACCGGATACAATAGGTAAGATTTAGTTCAAACTTTTATTTGATTTCTATTTTTTTTTATACTATAATCTATGAATATATTATTTGATTTAATAATGCGGCGAGGCTGTCGTGCCCAAGAAGGTAATAGGTGCATCATAGAGGCACTCCCACCAAAGGGATGTAAGCTTGTAAAATTAAAGGGATATATATTTTTTTCAAATTACAAATTAATCCGTCATAAGACGCCTGGCAGGTGTGAAACATCGAAATGTTTTACGTAAGACCACAGGTGTATCAAAGTGAACAAAAAATTGTGTGCACTATCGGTAGGCATGGTGCGAGAGATAGCGACTCGCCGCACTGAGAAGAGACAAATAATCAAAATGATTGTACGTTGCAGGTGCTGCGTTAACGGACACACCAGCAGGCCTCGCCGCCTACACTCTTGAGAAGATAGGCATATGTACGAACAGGGACAAACTGCACACACCCGAAAGTGGTTTAGATGAGATCAATATTGACGACCTGCTAGATACCGTTACTATTATGTGGGCAAACGAACGAATTACCACATCTGTAAGGATTTATGCAGAGGCTTTCGCTTGGGATGAAGTATTTGTTGTGCATGAGTAAGTAGAAAAAACTAATAATATCAACAAAAAACCAGATTAATTCAAAAAATCTAAGCATTGCATTGCCTCAATAGAAAAGATATTGCTGCTGCCCAAAATATTGTCTTTAAACGTTTCCTGTCACAATTATAAGACTTTCCCCTTACGAAAACTCACGGGTGTGATCCCTCTACTTTGCGCTCTATTCTACTCGCATCATACAGGTCACAGTTACTTCTTATCCAAGTCTCCACAGACATACCCGATGCGCTACAATTTGGAGGCAGTCCTACAATAACCTTAAACTATTATTAAGCCTTGATAAGAGATTGACAGACTTGTCACTAAAAATAGTCCACAGACTGAAGTGTCAAATTTTTATGCTTTAAAAGTATTCATATATATTATTATAACTATTATATTTATATATATATTTATTTTGCAGCATTCCAACTAAGGTGCCAACGGCTGCTATGAATTTCCTATATGAAGTAGTGTATCAGCCGGATTGGATTCTACGAGACAAGTTCCCCAACCTAGTGCATTCTACGACACTGGACTTTGGTGGTCATTTTGCTGCAATGCACACACCAAAAGCCTTAGTCGATGATGTATTTGAATCCGTAGTCGAGTTTATGAAATTTAACGCCAAAAATTCAAGTCAATGATTCTGTATTGTACTTAATTTTAGTATTAAAAAGGTGTATTTTCAGAGTTCATTACTTAGGTTTAACGTGTTAAAATATTAACGTGCAATAAAGAAAAGAATACCCGATTTAAATGCGTCAGTTATATTCACATAGAACGAAATTTTTTAAGTAAGAAATATTAATATTATGTGAAAAAAAGTAAAACGGGTGATTATAATTATTATTATACGCGTTGTTAGTTATCTCACCGGATCAAAGTTCTCACCGTCAGCAACGTATATAATGCATACATAGTATTTTTTACATTGTAATAAAAATAATTAAGATTAGCCAAGAAAATGTTATTTCGTCATAGAAAATTTTTTTGCCTTAAAAAGAAAAAATGTCTATTTGACCTCACTAGTTTCATTTTTATTAAAAACATGATTTTATAATTTACAAATGAATCCAAAATGAATTTTATAATTTACAGTTAAATATTTAAGGCTTACTCTTATTTAAAGCACGAATAAAGACTAAAATTAATTATAAGTAAAGGATCCATTAAAGTTTTGTTATAAATTTTGTATAATTTTTGAAGTGTTCCGAAATATAATGAAATGAAATTTGAAACGATTTTTTTATTTATCAATTAAGTTACATTGTATCTTATAGGCAACGATGACACTGCAAAAGCAACTAACTGTGCTGCAGATGCCAACAACAAACCTCCACAAACTATTTGAAAAATTTTATATTATGTTACTGTAACCTATATCTTAATACTATGAAGTTTATAATCATAACCTACATTTTTTTCTGATTATAAAACGCATTTCTATAAAAAATGAATACGTCTGATATTTCCAAGGTAACACAGTTTTTGACGTGTGTAGAAAACAGACGGGTTGAGTCTGAATCTAACTGTGCGAACTGTATGATGGTACAATAATATGTACTTTTGCTCTGATGGGTGTTCTTTATTTCACTATTCAGTGCAGGGTAGAGGGAACAAACTTTAATGTATGAATGTCCACTTTTCACTAATAAACTGTACTATTAAACTTGTAGCTATAAAAAATGAACTAACAATTTGCACTAATCAAAAGCCAACACAAAAATCAATGTCAAAGTTTTCAAGATCTTAATTAGCGTAAAACACATCGACAGAAGCGCCACCTATTATTCATCGGTGCCACGCACATGCAGCAGCTCAACGTTGAATAATATGATAAACTTTTATAAATCGATGAATGAATGCTACACACAATAAGGCAACACTGTCACGTTCCGGTCTGAGTCGACTGTGCAAGCGATAGAGAGGTGCGATGGGCCGCATTCCATTTTTTATTACAACAATTTTTTATGACGTTATCACCTAAAAATATCGCCAGTAAATCGACTTTACAGAAACATTTTTTTATATGAATCGTCTCTAAGTTTGAGTATACTGTTGATTATTGAATATAGGTTTTTTTTTATAAATATTGGTGCTGCCACACTGCTGTTTAAAAATGATAAGAAACATTATCAATTGTTAGAAATTGTTAGATGTTTTGAGTGCTCCTACACTAATAGTTATGTTAACAAATATTTATAACACTTGAAAAATAAAACATTGTGATCAATGTTTGTTAGAAAATATTACAAATGTTTATAAACATTTTTAAACAGCAGTGTGGCAGCGCCATATGGTATACTAATACGAGTAAATTTGTATAGTGTACCGCAAATGAAGAAATGAAATCACTGCCGTTGTCTGTTCCCTTAGATCTTTCAAACTTATCTACGGATTTTAATGCAGTTTTCAGTACATACGTATTATACAAACAAAAAGCTAATTAATTCAAAGATTTCTAATGTCGCAACAAATATATTTTGTCTTAAAAGATCGACGATATATTTATCTCTAAAAGATAGTCCACAGGAACTATTTTTGTAAGTTTTATTTACAAAGCTATTCTTAAAAATTACTATACATAAAAAAAAAACATTAAAATGTATCTTAGATGATATCAGAGATTTAAGCGATTGGCGGGCCGTATTTTTCGTCCCGGTAGGCAGCGGTCGGCGGTCAGGCGGGGTGGCAAAGTTACATAAGCATCAAATAGATGTCGCGGTACTTCAAAACTCACGTTTAAAAGTACGCAGATTAGATAGATAGATTTTCAGAGCCTTCTTCTAGCTATGACGTCACGTTATAAAGGTTCAAAAAGCAGGCAAGGTGAATGGTTAAGTTTACTCACCTGCTGGTTCTCGATGAACGTTATCACTTCTTGTGGTGCTAAGAACCCTGGAACCACGAAGTCTCTCCTGGGGCTAAATTGTTCCACCTTCATCCGTCCGCCTAAGTTTACCCGTTCACCCGCGTAATATAGATTTCTAAAATAAATTACATTTATTTTCCCTCAATGTGAGCACTTCTAGTGCGTGTCTACATTGCTTTTCGCAATTTTCACGCTCACTAATAGCTATGTACGCAAGTATAAGAGACATCAACAAGCCATATTTTTGATAGTGTTAAATTAATATTTAAGTAGTTTTCGTACTTTAGTAA
The DNA here is from genome assembly GCA_015832385.1 of Elymnias hypermnestra. Lineage (NCBI taxonomy): Eukaryota > Metazoa > Arthropoda > Insecta > Lepidoptera > Nymphalidae > Elymnias > Elymnias hypermnestra. The sequence continues at coordinate 3,064,107 of JACTOM010000934.1, read as the reverse complement.
ACTACGAACGAAATTATACAATTGTTAAAAGCATTATAAGCATGCTACAAACAGACTTACAGATGCGTGAATAAGTTGTCCATCTTGTAGTATCAGTCTCAAATTATTTATATTAAAAAAAAGGTTTATTTCATCATTTACATTTCTTAAACTTATTACTTTTTCGTCGTCATTACTTTTACTTGAGCCTATTCATTTATATTACATGTATTTTATTACTAACTCGTGGCTGTGGAAAGTCTACTAAGTCGGGCTATAGATTTATTTTTGTTAACATAAAAGTTTTATTTTAGTTAATTTTTATTACTTTCGGATAGTAATACAAATATGTGTACTGAACATTCCAGAAGAACGTCCGACTTAAAAAGTATTTAACAGGTATTGAAACAGTCTTCAATTAAATATCATTTAATAGGATAAGGATTAACACATAGTTATGAATAATATGGTTTGATTAAGATCGGCATTTATGGTGATAAAAATTCTGAAATCGATTCAATAGCTTTTGTGTGAAAACATTTCAAACACACACACAAAAACATAAATGTTTCCTCTTTATAATATTACGTCTAGATTATATGTTGTTAACTTTTTATTAGGTTTCTCTTGTTGACTTTCGTAAGTGATAACACGAGCCTTTCGAATAAAGGTCATGTTATTGTGTGTAAGTGATAACTTAAAATAGATATTATATTACCTTTTTCACGCCGTGTCGCATGAATCGCATGATCCCGTAACAACATGGGGAAATCACAATTTCAAAAAATTAAGCAGTGTTAGACCAAATAGAGTAGTAATCACTCACCTATTTCCAATGAGACGGCATTTAATATTTGTAAGTTGTCCTTCATCTAGTTCTGGGAACTTGTGGAAGAGATACAGGGTGGCAGCGAACTTGAGGAAGGAATCACCGAGCATTTCAGCACGTTCGAGGTCAAACGTATCGTTGGAGTTTATAGTAGTGAGGGCCGCCACGATGTCACGCAACTCGGGAGTACCATCCACAAGAGATTTCGATAAAATAGAAATTTTATCGATATACCTATAAAACAAGGGCTACGGTGTAACCTATTCGGAATTGTGAAAGTCTATAAATACACGACTGTTCAGGAAAGAAAAAAGAAAAAATCGTATAGACACCTAGGGAATAAAATAGGGCATCCTCACATAAATACATCGCGGCCGCGAATGCAATTTTTCTCTCTCTAGTCACGTAAAATACTATTCTAAGCCTCTATTCTAATACTCTTTAAGAGAGAGTAATTGCTCCTCTAATCTGTCTAAGTGATATCCAAGGCTTGGGGGTAGAAGGCGCGGCTATGCGCGCCTCGCCCACTGACTTGAAACTCGATTTGGCTTCATCCGGGACACCATATTGGATTGCGCAAGCGAGCCGCTGGTGTCCCAATTTAGGATGACGAGGGCCCGCTGGGTTTTAGTGGGTATTCTACTAGACAGTGAGTCCCACACTACCGACTAGTCGGAGTGCTTGTTTTACATATTCCGATTGGGCGGTGTGCGTAAAAGCATTTCCCAGCGATAAAAAAAAAAAAAAAAAGGTATCTGTTGACTCGTCACGATATCTCTGGAACCATAAGGCGTAGAGACTTGAAATTTGGTAGGAATATTCCTTTTGCCGAGTAGAGGTCAGCTTAAAACGCAGAAATTCCACTCGCAAGGAAGATTGCGGGTGTGTTAATTTAAAAAAAAAATTATGTGTTGGAATCTATCAAAAGTAAATTTTAGGAAATTCCACACTCAAAGGGCATTTTGATAAAACAATTTGCCTAAATTAATGAAAATGCTGCCAAAAAAACATTCCACGCAGACGAAGTCGCAGGTTCAGCTAGTTTAATATATAGAATTCTCGTGTCACAGCCTTTGAAGTTGTATTCCTCCGAAACGGCTCGACCGATTTTTGGGAATCTTATAGCGTACAAATTGGCTAGGGTGGAGAATCGAACATCTATTTTTCATCCCCCCTAAATGTATGGTGATCCACCCCGCAAAAATATTTTTTATTTTTTGGACAATTTTTTTTTGGTGTGGAATTAAATAATACATTTAATCCAACATTTTTACCCTCCTACCACCAAACCCTATTTTATAAGAGCGATAATAGTTATTAGATGCCAAAACAACCTTTGCTGGATCAGCTAGTATATCTATAAATGAGAGAAACCTCGGATAAGAGAAAATCGTGGACCCTCAGACATATGAATGCCTATAAGCGACAGTCGAGCATATTCAGAGACTTGCGCGGCTTCATTTTTTGAAGTTTATGACATTGCTAAAATTTCACATTAAGCGTTGAATAGCAGCTGTGCTGTTTGTGTTTAATAAAATTTCGGGAAACTGAGTTACTTTCATTGTCTTCGCATATTTGGTACTTATTGTTATCAATCTTAATGTGTTATCGACAACCTTTGATGAGTTTGTACACGTTGACGTCGCCCTGGCTATCCCCAGAGAAGTTACAAACGCTCTATATCGTACAGAAATTTGTGAGAACGTGTTCTGACAGAAAATATCAGTGAAAATGAAACCAATGATCATGGACTTGAAACAAAGGTAGAGACCATTCCAAAGAAAACAACATATTTAAAATGCCTTAGCGAAGCTTTACGAGTTTAACAACGAAGAATTACAAAATTATCTAAAAAGGGATAAACAGAAAATATATACGGATTTTTGAAAGATGTAGATCATATTATAAATACATACAATTATTGACTGTATATCTTCTATCGACACTCTATGAGCAAGAATTAGCATCTCTGTACCTCCATAAGGTTCAAACTCGGGTTAGAAAAAAACCTCTTTAAGAAAGAATTATAAGGCAGTTCCTTGAACTTTCTCTTATCCAGGTTCCAGTGTATTGTGATTTCAAAACTGAGACCTCTGGAAGCGAAGCAAATACTCTCAGCAGTACAACAATTAAAATGCATTATACTCACTTTAAAGGCGGTGGTAATATAGCCGTGGAAGTGCTCACATTTCTATGAGGTGACAAAGGTTTTGGGATCACCTTTTCCACTAATGGCGCTGTCACGAAAGCGTCGTAACACTCAATGTCCATTAGAGTCACAGTTGCGAGACAACGATAGATATCTATCGGCTCTTGGGTTTCCTAAAAAGAGATATTTCTTTTATTTATTTATGTGTGTGCGTGTACTTTTTTAAAAGAAAGCTAAATTACTCTAAGCGGAACAAAATAAATTGTAATGCTGACGGCAATAAAGGATACCCGACTGGGTTTGTTGTGGACTCTTCTCAGGTTGCTGTTTAATATCATCATCATTCGTATACATTGCAAATAATGTAGGAAAACCTATATTTAAATATAGGTTTTCCCACATTATTATCCCACGATTCAGTAATTAAAAAAAAAATTGAATGCGGAAGAGAAATAACATTTACTTATATAAATCCCCTAAAGAAAGACTACATGGGTTTGAATAGATTGTAGAGTAGAAAATCCATCTATTATTTGACTTTATACTTACATCCCAAGGATAGTGCTTGGCCATCTTCTTTTTCTGCAATTGGTAGACGGTCTCTTTCACAGACATAATCTTCGAGGTTTTTTGTGTAGCGTCGATGGGATTGTTCATCCTATTGAAAGAAAATCAAGACAATATAAAAAATAAACCTGCGACCCCTTCCTCGCAACTGTTCTATACTATACTGGTTCTACAAATAAGAAATAAAAAGAGATTCATTGACTTTGAAAATACGTGTGTCAGATGTGGATGACAAACGTTCGCAACGAATAAGCTTTCTATCGGGTCGTCTCACTTTATTTACTTTTAATATTGTACAAATCCAATTCGATATATTTTATAAGACGATTTATATTAAACAAGATTGTGGGTAAAAGTAACGAACTACAACTGCCTAAGCTGCATTTATAAAATTTTAGATATATAAATTACGCAGGCAAAGTCGCAAGATAAAGTTATTATACACTTTTTTACTCACCTGTCAATACTATTGACAGCAGTCGGCTCTTCAATATTAGACAATAGCGATCTTACGGCTACGTTGTAATCGACTCTGATCGGCAGCCATTCTTTGCCTAAATATGATCGTTTATTGCAAAAAAAAATATTAACAGTATAAACTCCATTTAGCTACATTTAAATGGCTCGCTGGCACAATGGTGCAAGTACTCGCTTTGCCATTAGAATACCGAGATTCGATCCCCAGGAGGGCGAATTTAGGAAATCGCATTTTCTGATTTGTCTGAGTCAAAACTAGTGGGAGGCTTCGGCAGTCGCTAGTTACGATCCTACAAGCAATTTGTTTGTGTTCCGGGGTACGATGCTATGTAGAAACCATAAGAGACAAGTTGCCTCTTACCAGATTAACGCACTTCCGTCTCAAGACTGTATTATCACTTATCACCAGTGATTATAGTCAAGCTCTAATGTGTCAGCAATAAAAGAAAAGACAGTCCATTTCATATTGTTACTAGCAGTTGGTGATGGGTTAGTGCTCGACTAATCTAACCTTGATGGTAAGTGATGATAGTAGTGGAAGCGGGCTAACTTGATAAGAAAATAATAGCATTCATTTCTTGCTCTTCATCTTTTTGTCACTGGGAAATGCAATTACACGCCCCACCTAATGGGGTCGGGAGTGTGGGACTCCTCGCGACACTAAAACCCAACGGGACCGCCATCAAGCATGAGTAGGGAGCCAGAGGTTCGTCGAGGTATTCCTCTTTGGTCCCTCGGTTGCAGCTTACAGATATTGTACAGGGAGAGGAGTTGTATGAACTTCCGCCTCCTGTTTCCTGCACCCCTTCGTCGGAGCTGAAGTGTTTCGGCGGCATTAACTCTCGCTTTGCCTTGCCTCTTTAATCAAGATGAGTGGCAACCCACTCTCCAGGCCTTTGATGTTCATAGTGCTTACAACTATCATAATTGATAATTTAACATCTTCGTTGTCGCTATTACTCGCTTCGCTAACCAACAAGTGTTTAACTGTTAAAACGAACTCCAACCTAAATTTCAATGAAATAGCGAAGCTTCAATGTAATTTGGAATCGTTATTATATATATTTCAGGAGTCTCGTCAGAGTTAATATTTCAGTGTTGCATTATTTATAATAAAGTTTATAGCATTATATATATTTGCTAATTAAACAAAAATAATTTTAATATACCTTGTACCCTTTTTTCATCAAATGCTTCCCTCGCAATTTGATCGCGTAGTTCCTCTGCCGTCAAGAGCATCGTTATTCTGACAAATAATAAAAAAGCTAAAAGTGCGTGCGTACAAAGTGAACATGTCAGAAGTGGAACTTTTTTGGCGAACTAATTTTTAAGTACTGCTCATATTTATACAAATCTAAAACCTTAGATTTCCGAGACTTAGAGGGAGGGAAAACGGAAGATATGTAAGGAATTAATTAACTACAACAAATAATTCATTGAAATCTCAAATGACGAATTGGAAATAAAAAATACCACGTGTTTTTTAGAAATTATTAATTTAATTTTGGTTTTAAATTTAGATTTTTGAATTTTTTTTATGAAAAATTATTAAATGACGAATGACAGATTAAAATGCCACATGTTATTTGGAAATATTAAAAACTACCTAACCTCCCAAACGAATTAGCATAAAAATACTGCACATCTTCGTGACGCTACGCACTGTACATTACGGGTTTCATCCCTAAAATTTTTACCCTTATATGCCTAAAGAAGTTTCACTTCAAAAATTTTGTTATTGCAAGTATTTTTACCCATTACATTAAATAAGAAAAAGTAAAAAAGTTAAATAATAGTTAAGCTGCAATTAATTACATTGATGATCACTCTTTTTACGATTTAAGTGAGTAGAGATCCAGTGCCTGTATCCCATATACATTCATATACATATCATTTGAGACAGCCCTTAGCATTTTTAGAGTTTTGAAGGTGACTCCAGAAGGACGTTTTTCTATTTCTAATGGCTCAGAAAAAGGCCAGAACCCCTGCTTCAGCGAACATGCCTTATGCACTGCGGTACCTCGGCAGTCTCATAAGAGTATGATAAACATCATTATATTGCACTCCTACGGATTTTTTGTCTTTCGTGTATATTTACACCATAGCTGACATATATACATCGATAAACTTTGAACAATATTTGTTTAGTTCCTATAAACAAATACTCCGCAGAATATATTTGACGTCGAGAACAAGATAAAATTTTCTTACATCACTGTTTTATAAGAACTATGACACAATTCACAACAGCAAATTTGTAAATTAAACATGATAACAAAATCAACCATTACCACAATAATGTAAATAAACAGGTTGTAGGTGACCGCTCCCGTAAACGAAGACAGACGGTTGTACTAATGACGCCTTGGATGATGGGACGGAAAACATCGATTTTGATTTTGAAATAATCATATTTTTAAAACAATTTAATAGCATTATTTACACTATTATGTTAGTACAGCTAAATGTAACGATAGTATCATAAAAAATACATTATTGAAAAAAACCAGGAATGAACATAGAACGAAAGAAAGAGTGCGGCGGTTTTTCGCAGTTCTGCTCAATTCAGTCGTTTCTTTTACACAAACACACCGGCCTGCGTACGTTCGTTGACCCAAGCATCAGCGGTTTTTTAATTTGGTGTTTCAGACCTGGCTTTTTTGTCTCTTGTTCCATTTAGGTGTATTAAAATCATGGAGCATAAATAATGCTTAAAAAAACGATTATTCAAGCATTTAACTGTTAAATACCTGTGTATAATGCTCGGAAGGAGAACAGCCTTATACCACATCACACCTGGAAAGTCGTCCTTTATACAGAACTCTGGAACGAATATTTCGACGAAACGGCGAGGTTTGTCATCGCCTTGTGCTACCGATATGAGTTTACGTTGTTTGTCGGTCAGTGCATTGATAGTAGCGGCACGTGGCAACAGACAGTTCATGCGAGAGTTAATGCTGCGTACCTGAGAAATTACCATACCGTGTAAAATCAATCACAGGTTTGTAAATAATAAAAAATCCTTTGTGCAATACACACATAGTATGCTAGCAAGATCAATATTTAGAAGATTTCTAATAATAAAAATTAAAAATGTAATATATACTTACTTCTAACAAAGGTTGATCTTTACTGCCGAATATTTCGAGATTGTGCTTGTTTACATAATAATCCTCAAATGTCTCGAAAGAGTCAGAGTCGAATCTAGACTGTGGGGACATGTACTCAAGTACGTTCGACACGATGTACCTAAAAATACGTGCATTCAAATAAATAGAATATACTTTATTGTTAACCAAAAACATAATTATTCATCTTTAAATCATCAAAACATGTACAAATACACACATATGCTCACTATATCTCCTTCCTTGCGGTAAGTGATGATCAGTGATCGAAGTTGGTGGAGAGTTTTTATGTGCTTGCCATATGATAGAATAATATGGATATTCCCCGAATCTAAGTAGTAATAAAATGCTATTTACCTCTTAGGGAGTAATCTCCATTTTTTTATTACCAATGTATACAAAGTCGCTCATGCGTTTATGGGCTTACTTACACCGTTTTCTTTACTTATTGATAAAAATAATTATAATAATCGAATCCCGGAGTATAAGCTGGAATCCCATGGAATATCCACATCAACATCAATGTTTAAGGTCAATTATCTTAAATAACTCTACCTACTCCGATCATTAGTGATGATACAGGCTAAGATGGAAGCCCGCTAACCTAGAGTAAGAGATAATTTACCTCTTGCGGTTTCTACTAAGCATCATAGGAATAGAAGCTAACTTTTAGCTTGGCATCATGTCTTCGCTTGTAGGGTGGTAACTAGCCTCCCCCCACCAGTCCAGACTCAAATTAGAAAATGTAACTTCCGAAATTTGCCTTGCCGGGAATCGAACCCCAAACTTCTGCAAGCGAAGCGAATACTCGCTCGACTGCGCGAGGTCGTCAAATATGTAATAAAAAAATTAAAGTCAAATCCTCACCACCTACGAACTACCTAAACTAATCAATCACAGAAAAATCCTTTTACACGAGTTTTACAGATAGCGCTGTACAGTTACTCGGAAAATGAATTAAATTAGTGAAATGCTATACTTTGACAAACTATATCAATCAATCAAGTGACCTCCTAAAAATGTATTTAAAGTTGAGGGTGAATAAAAATTGGTTGTCTACAAAGTCGGTTTAAGGATGATAATTTTACGCGACAACTTCATAAGAAAACATTGATGAAAGCGATTAGGCCGATCGCGCTTTTCTTTTACTTTCTCCATTGTTTTACTTTCTCGCTTGCTAATCGGCTCAGGCGGAACGTGATGGTGAGTCATGTTTGACAGTGCTTGCAGCCGCGGCAACCATCAATTTATATTTTACTGTCCCTATTTATTTATATATACAAATAGGGAGAGTGTGAACTAATAATAGTACGAATAGAAAACTATCGTACCTGTCCGGTAATATAGTACCGCGATACCACGGAGTAACTACTGCGTTCTTATAGGTTTCCTGCGACACTTGGAGTGACGAACGTTCCTATAATTCAAACACAAAGAATAATTAAACAAGCTTCTCCTCAGGACTACATCGGTTTTTACTTTGAATCCAGAGAGATACTGCTAAACTAATATTATAAAGAGGAAACATATGTGTTTTTGCATGTATATATGTTTGCAATGTTTTCACATACATTTTTTTACCATTAGAAAGCTGCTTTTAAACTGAGTGACATAGGCTATATGACTTACTCAACAATATTTGAGATCCCTTATAAAAATGAATTAGTTACCTAATGAGTGAAATATTAGTCACACAAAAAGTCTATAATCGCGTGCTCTGGGGAAACTATTGATAATAAAACAAAAAATTGCTCTACTATATTAAAGACCAACAGTCCGCAATACCATATGTCTAACTACTGTAGTAATACCACTAGAACTACATTTTTGCATTTAAAAATTAATAAAAATGTCGACAATAATCACACCATATTATTCATATCTCGGTATTACTCCTTAGCATATTGTATTAACGACCGTCTCAATACCTGTAAAATACTTTTTAAATTATTAAAATCGGACATTCCATTCAAAAGATATAACCGCTTTGAAAATATCGATCTAAAGAATATAATGATTATTCAAAAAAATTATTTTATGCAGAATGTCACATCACACATTTAGTTCTTTAGAAAAGATAATTCTCACCTTGACAGGAGGTACGGTGATAGATCGGATTTCCTTATAGGTCTGCATGAACTCCCAGTCGATATCGTACCCATTATTATCTTTAATAGGAACAACGTACAGATTATTGACTGCGCCGTCAAACAGTACGAACTTTTTAGCGACTTCAAGAACTTGGTCGAAAATAAAAAAATGGAAACTGAAAATTATGAAAGTTTAGAATTCGATAACTTTATTGCAAAAGCATCGCAACTTTTAGCAAATGTTATTTTGATTGTAAGACTACCTCATTGGTCTACTGGTTCGCATGTTCGGCTACAGACATTAGGTCTTGGGTTCGAGTCCCCGGACGGGTCAATTCAAAATTCGACATTGAGTTTTCTATTAAGATTTTCTCAATATTCGTCTGAAGTTGGGAAGTCCTTCACCCCGTGCCTCGGAGGGCACTTTAAGCCGTCGGTCCTGTGCCTGATCTCTCTCCGGTCGTGTCGGATTACCGTCACATCGTATTATAAGAGTGAAGAAATAGCGAGCGCACTTGTGTACTATGTCTGCCAATCCGCAAAGGAGCAGCGTAGTGGGTCTATGCCTAATAACCATCTCCCGGCAGAATATATTTCAAGAAATTACATTCTGCCGGGACCAGTAGATGACTTCGTACGTAACTAGTTATCACCCTACCAGAGAATGCCCCCAAGAAAAAATCTATTGCATTGAAGTTATTTATATGATGCATTACTTAAAATCTAAATAAATCTTAACATATCTACAACATGCAACAGGCGGTCTTATCACTACGGTGGGATCCTCTTTCAGGCAAGCTCCTTTAGTTTCTATCTTAAGACCGTATTGATATACAATAAATCATTAAAACAAGCTGCGGCCGTAGAAGTGATATTAAATATAACATGCTCGCGAAGTGGTTAATTCCAATTACAAGAGAAATAAATTCGTTGCTAAAGATCATTTATAACATTTTTATTCTCGGGCGCATTTGGATTAGCAACCCTGTTCAAACATAAAGCCACTATTATAACCAAGCATTTTAATATTAAACATTTTGTTTTGACTGGATTCTCATGCGTTGACACACCAAGTCAACTTTAGAGCGCTGTATCAGCGTTTTAAATAAATGGAATTAACAAAAAATTATAACGAAAAATTTTCCTCAAAACATCCAACCAACCATCTAAAAGTTTGGTCTGAGGTAGTTTTTTTTTTGTTAAATGTATAAAAAAATTTAAAAAGTCACTTTTTCGCTTATAACTTCTTTAATTTTAAATTAAGGGCAAATAGTTATATGAATATATTTGTAGGCAAAGCGATTTGCTACAAATTATGTTTTTAGGAGTCTTTTCTAGGACGCATAGTTTATGCGAAACAAAAGACATATCGCGAAAAGAGATTGATCCTCTTTTTCCAAGATGGCGGCCGGGGTGCAACGCCATAAACTTGGGGTTAAGTTGTGCCGTATGCACATAGACATTGTCATTTAATATATCGGTTTAATTAGTCTTTGTTCATCAAAGCATACCCAAATTAGTTTTAAAACAAATTCCCATTTAAATACAAGAAATAGATATAAATTACGGTTACCGAAAACGAGAACTAAATATGGCAGTAAAACTATACAGGTTGAGGGAGCACTACTATATAACAGCCTACCGAAAGACATTTTCTGTGAGAAGTCGTTTACAGCATTTAAGAAAAAACTTAACACATATTGTCAAAATGCTTGGTAAACACGCCATTTAAATATCTGAATGTTTAAATAACCTACTTTTAAGATTTGCTCTGTATCACACATAACGTACATATACTTTTATTGTTTATTTGTTAATTTCTCATTAAGTGAATTCTGTATTTTTTTGAGAATAAATGTCTTTAAACCTAAAGCTAAATTATTGTAAATTCATAAACATTAGTGTCTATTATTTACACATCGCGTCATAAATGGTGACCCGCGACCACGCTCAACGCCCGACCGACACAAGCCACCCGACGCTTCATAACGGCGCCTGACGACCGAAGTACAATGGCCACTCAACCCGAGCCGCAACCTGAGTCAGCAGATTAAGCAACCATACACTCTCCAGAAACCACCAGAATTGAAGAAATATGACACTTTAAGGGAACATGTGCTAAACAAACATACGAAGAGTCTGAACTGCGTCAATTTCAAGTACAACTAAGTGAAATGGAGCTACGCGACCAAAAGCCTTCACAGCCTTAGCGTAGTATGAAAGACTACTCACGATTAAATGCCTAATAAAACGCTACGAATTATGTGCCAATCTGGCAACAATTGAGGGCAAAATCATGAGAACCTCAACTCCCCTGCACGTATAGGAAGTATAAGCCTGAACCAGCAACAACCATATCAACCACCATAGTTAATTTCTATTGACTCCCCACAGCTGTCTCAGAAATAAAATTTCGTCCTCTAAAAAATCTAAAGCTCATGCAACATTTCAATGAACTATTTAAACTATTAAAAATTTAGTGGCTACTGAAGAAATACAATATTACATCATACACTTTTTACCTTTTTATTAGATCAAAATGGCTAATACTTAGTGCAATTTTAGCGTAATTCACTTCTAGAGAGGTTTCTACCTCACCCACGGTGAGAAACATCGGAAAATTGCATAACTTCGGCAAGGGATGTATTGTGATTAAACCGTATCCTTCTTTCCTCCCGAGTAAATCATATAATGCGCGTTCCCGAGAATCATTCGGTACATCAAAGGCGGCATTCAATCTTATTACGTGCAAGTAATACACTTGATCTACAGATGCCCAGTTCGGCCCATCCAAACACTTCGGATACTGAAAATAAAAATTCAAATTACTATCACAACTCTGCCTATTAACATCCCACTGCTGGCTACTTGCCTCATAAAACAGAGGGTTTTGGACCCAAACATAAACGTATTCGAACTGGGTTTGCACCGTATTATTACTGATATTGTGGAAAACCGAGAGTGATACTGCGATAAACAGAGGGAGGTTTATGTGCCGTATGCACATACTTCTCATTTAATATATCTATTTAATTAGTATTTGTTCATCAAAGTTAAAGTTATTGTAAATTCATAAACATCAGTGTGTATTATGAATTTATTTAACCATTGCGCCATATTTATAAACTTTCCATTGTAATTGATTTTATTTTCCCATTAAATCAAAAAAATACATACAATAACATAACACCTACACAACGAAATCTGTAATTGGCATAAGATTTGTTTATTTCTTTTCTTAACATAATTTTCTCCGTCAAGAAGCCGTAGATTTTTATTATGAAGCATGTATGTATGTGTGCGCGTGTGCGCGCATGTGTATGTGTGTGTGTGTGCGCGCGTGTGTATGTATGTGTGTGTGTGTACGTGAGTGTGTAACCTGTGCATCATTTATCGTCATATATACATTAGGCGTGATCCGAGCGGGGGTACCAAAAGACCCCAATTCATTTCACATCACATCTATACGGCTGCGCCACATGGAAATGTGGCGACTGAACAATATACACGGCCGTACAAATCGACGAAAATGAAATCATTGTCGTACATTTGTCTCTCTCTTTCCTTACGGCATGAGCAAAATAACCAGTCACTAAGAAACTAAAACAAAATGCTATGATTAAATAGGAATGTAGATGTTGCGTATCAATAACTGCTGTTTTTTGTTATCATACATAATAATTTCTAACGATTTGCGATTTAGATAGTAAAAAATTAAAATATGTACACACGTCAGAAGTTGTACTTCCTCAAAAATAAACGAAAAAAAAAGTTTCTTTATAATAATCCTAAAACAAATACAAGAAAATAACTCCTAAATATACATATAAGTTATTAAATTAAAACTTTATTCGCTCTTTTTTCATTGAGACAAAAATTTGTAGCTATTCAAAATGCTAGTGACACAAATACAAATGCAACAGTAATTAAATTTCAAACCAAAATACACTTACAATTTTAGGATGCTTTCGCATTCTCTTCTTGAAACCAGCCTTTGGTACATCCTCCACATCGTTTTCTTCTCTCCAATTGGGAAAGCATGCTCTAACCTCTTTAATGTCGAAATCTATTTTTCTGTAAATTAAAGTTTTAAAGGATTTTTTTTATATTAGGGAATTAAATGTCTACAGCATTGTACAGAATAAAACTGTACAATACTGAGCTTTATTAAAATCAAGGCTAAGACGAAGAAATGGTGTTGATAAATAAGGTCATTTCCTAATTGAAATTGTATTAAAAAAGTGTCATCCACTACAAGATTTATTTGAATTGAATATATTAATAAAAATTATAGTATATAAACTGGATTATTGGCAATACGATTCATTCCTCGTAAGGAGGCGATAATGGAACTAGTTGCGATAATTTTAAACCCCATTTAAAGTGCGCAAAAGGGAAACATTTAAACAACAAAATAATGTTTTTATATTTTTTTTGAAAATATCTCGATGATGAATCAAAAACTAAACTACTTGAGGTAGTTCTTTAAAATTTCAAATTTTTCGAGTCCTTACTGGCGAGAGACTTTGGCCGTGACTAGCTATCACCTTACCAGCAAAACGAACCACCAAGTAAGAGATAGATGTTTCTTATGTTTATTATTAAGTTTCTATAACAAACTCCCCAAAAGTTATAAAAGACATTATTTAATATATTTAAATCTTTTATTAAAAAATAATTAATTGAGAAATCATTCTATTATTTCAAAGAGTAAGAGTATGCGGTAGATAAAAACGCGAGGGAGTGAAAAAATTGCTCTAATATAGAATAAATTTAAAATATTAATTTTAATGATGTTGAGAAAATAATGTACACCAGGCTGAGTTTGTTATAAGCTCTTTTCAGATCAGGGCGCGAAGGAACCCTTGTTAACTTAAGATTGTAAGTAGTTCTTTAACCATCATCAGTCGGACATTCAATTATTATATGAAAGTAACGATATTTGACGATTCAAAAGTACTGGTATAAAAATAATTTGAATTCAATAGATCTTTGTTTCAAAAGTGGCATCGAGTCACAAAATTTCCCATCAGTCCAAAACCAGTCGTAAAAAAAATTAAAAAACAATAATTTAATATTAATTATTAGTTAAAGTTTATATTGATCTAATCTAAATATTATAAATTTAAATTATATTGTGATGATATTGGCACAAAAATGAAACCCGACTGAGTTTGTTGTAGGATCTTCTCAGAAGGCGCTAAGGAGAGCTCTCGTAATTTTGAATTATAGGTCGTTCTTTAATATCATCCTCATATGTGGATAACCTTATATTTGAAGTTTAAAAAGTGCTGGAAAGGCTTACTTAAATAGAAAAAAAAACATAACTTTGACGACAAATAATATTGACAGCTTACCCATATTGCCGTGGCAAGAGAGTCACCTCGTCCAGCTCTCCCGCTTTGTGCAACTTTTTACACACGTTAAGAGCGGCAGAACGCTTCGCGGATTTTGAATTATTTATTGGCATACCCTTTAACAAGTAATATTTGCGTAACTTTAATGGAATGTCAAATAAAGAAAAATAATCTAGTGTTTTTAATTACACAGATTATACCAAAGAAACAATTCATTCTGTTCATCCAACAGATATAAATGAATAATTCTATTAGATAGAACACATAGGACCTAGTAGATTTAGTTAACAAGTAGGCGATACGACAATTTGAGACCTATTTCTGACACATCCAAGTTCACACAATAGGTCACATCGAGGGTTATTACAAACTAGCAATGCCCTTCGGTTTCACTCGCGTAGATATCGATCTCGTGGCAGAGGAAGGTCTACTGACTATAGATTTATTTTAGTTAACATTAAAGTTACATTTCACTTAGTTTTTAATTACTTCCTTTCAGATTATGAGATACACACTTACATTCATAATATATTCAATAAACAGAATTTACTTCACAACGAATATATATCTAAAAAATATGTTTTAAAATTTGTAACATCATTTACGTTGAATAGCAGTAGAGTATTTTTAAATTGACTAATGTCGGACATTAGTCAATTTAAAAATAGCTTGATTATTATAAATTGTTAAAAATAAAAACTGAATAATGTAAAAACGTTACAAACAAACACATATACTTACATACATACGAAAACACAAGTGTTTCCTCTTTATAATATTAGTTTAGATGATCAAAGTATTTAGGACCTCAAACGTTGATGTTAATATGGATATTCCACTGGGTTCCAAGTAATACTCGGGGTTTCGATAATTATAACTAATAATTGATTGATAATAAGAAAAGGGAAGTTACTCTCTAAGGCGTAAAGTTTTTTTTTGTATTTTTCTACTTAAAAAAGAAATGCTGCGTTACGGGGAACATGGATATTATTCCATCATAAGGTAAGACATAAAATAGCTCTACCAACTCCGGTCACTGGTTATTACGAACGTCTGAGAAATATTTGTAGAGCTTTATAGTGGAAGAATATTAAATTGTTTCATATTTAATGCAAGGGTATGATAACATGTAGGCATTAATGCATTACAAAGTGCATTAACGCCTACATGTTATCATTCACCGATCGCATCAGTTTGATGTATCTCATATGTGGATTACATTTTAATGTATCGTTAACGTCTACTTGACGTAGCCAAAATCAATTTCTTTACAAAAGTAGACTGATAGAACATTTCAATAGACAATGATGGCTTTAAAGAACAACTTAGAATTTAACGTAACAAGTTGGTGCCATGTTCGGAGAAGAGAACTCACTCGGTGGTCCTTTTATTTATTATCATCATTACAATACAATTTTTAATTTATTTCGATTAAAACGATTTATTCACTTGCAGGCTCATCATCTCAGTAATCCTGGCAATTATAGTACAATTTCTAAATTAGCTTTTTTTTCATATTATGTAGATAAACTCAAAAACAAATTTAAATATTTTTTTATATACAACATTGATAAGTTTTGGCTGATTAGGCTCGGCATTAAAGTAGTCATCGGCTTTAGAAACACGCGTGACTTTATCTTGGTATTAATTTATTATTATATTGTGTAAATGATCGATGTATATGAAATGCTAAAGTAACTGATGTTGATAAGGGTTAGTATTGAGTTTGTCTGAATAAATGTCACAGTACCTCACTGTCTGTGACCATTTCTTTGGACGATTAAATAGAAATAGTGAGACATCCTTAAAAGATAGATATGTGCCATAACGGACTTTGTCGTAGATCTGTAAAAGTGAATTATCCCACCACACTTTGTTTTGTTATATACTTAACAATGTTAGGCAGCGTTTACTAAGTATTTCACTCAATTAACACAACACCTTGACAAATTATATACATAAAACCTGTTCGTAAATCACTGCCTATTCCTGAAAATCGCATGAAAATCCGTTTAATAGTTTTTGGTTTATCGCGAACAGAAGACTGACTCACGCGGAGGAGTACGTTTTACAATATGTAAGGATACTTACTTTAGTAGGTTCCTTGATTGGGCATTGGAGAGGCATAATAATAGAAATTAGATAACCTTTAGCCACAGTCCTCTCCTGTATCCACATAGGCGAGATCTTTGTAAACTGGTCATGTGGTAAAGAGTTACAATAACGTGCTACTAAACTTATAGCTGATGAAGCAAGTAGACGAGCTGCAAAATAGTAAAAGTTTATGTTGAAAAAGTTTTTAATTCTTTGTTTTTTTCTCTCTTTCACTTCATTGGCCGATGCGTCTGTGTAGAAGAGTCAGCACACAACCTAAACGTGAACTATTTTGTCAACTGTTTATAGAATGAAGTGAAAATTGAATGGGCCTTATAGTAAAGAGTTAAACTTTATACATTTTAAACAGAGACCTAATGTTTTTCTTATCATGAATGTAGCGATTGCACGTAAGAGCAGCTAACGTTAAACCCGCGCGCCCCCTAGTGTACCGTCGGTCTAAAGTTTTGGGAACTTTTGTCACTTATCGCCTTTTTTCACGTTGACTTGGTTTAGAGACATATAATACATGGGTCGGAAACCTTTTCTAACAGAAGATAATAATAATTTTTGCATTAGTAGTTGTTTACGAGTCGCATGCAGCCCGCGTGCACCTAGTTCGCTACTCCTGATCTAATAAAAACGATCCCTAATAAATCTATTCTGTGAAGAAACTGTACCTTAACCCAAGTTGTCACCCTACGTGCCACGGGGCGCTAGTTGGATGATGCCCCTGATCTAATTAAAGAAACAACCTCGAATAATCCACTTTGTGAAGTGTACTTTAACCCAGGGGTTCGTCAACCTGCAGGCCGCAGGACGACAGTTAGCTACCTCTGATCTCATAAACAACGAACTTGAATATTTCCACTGTGTGAAGTGTAGTTTGCAGCCCGCGGGCAGACAAATAAGAGTAACGATAAAAAGGTAAAAAACGAAATATGTTTTGTCAAATAAAATTTTATGTAATAGATGAAATTGTAGCCCGCATTAATATGGCCAAATATGGTCATAACATCTGTGGCCCTTCTATAAGAAAAGGTAATAGATTTATTTGATTATTAACAAAGTCAATATGAACGCGAAGGTTTAAATTTAAAACGCGAACTAGTTACGTTTTGGTTTAGGCCACTTTTCATAATAAGGCCGTACGTGGTTTCCATTCTTTATTACAACAATTTTTCATTAATCGTTTCTCAAGACATTATCACGTATAATTATCGTCCGGACACAGACTTAACAGAAAACTAATTTTTTTAACTATTGAATCTATTCAATTAATAACGTTGAGAAGCATGAGTGGATTAAAACTGAGTGACAGAGTAAGAAATAGTGTGATAAGAGAACGTTGTGGTATAAAAGAAGATGTAGTGACTAAAATTGGGAAAGGAATGCTTAGGTGGTTTAGGCACGTAGAGAGAATGAATGAAAGGAGACTGACAAAAGGGATTTAGGAATCAAGAGTGAATGCGAAAGTGGGAAGGGGAAGACAAGGCAAACGTTCCTGGACCAAATTCAGGACATTTTAAATAACGGCCAGGTCAAGAGTACTCTAAACCGACGAACTTGTATGAAAGGTTTAATGAAAATGAAAGAAGCGAAGGAGATATGCAAGGATCGTGGCAAGTGGAAGGATGTTGTCTCTGCCTACCCCTATGGGAAAGAGGCGTGATGCTATGTATGTATAATAGCTAGCATATCACATAACACTTACCTCCATGTGGAGTAACATACGGTGGAACATCATCCTCATCATACAAATTCTCTTGAATATTTTCATCCGTAGGTGCGTCCCGGTCCAATGTCTTTCCATGAAGTAGCTACACAAACACTTGTATTTTAGCCAGATATAAAGAAGGTTCTATTTACAATGTACACGACAGTAGCGCGTTCTAGCACAACTATTTGTGATAATCGTAAAATAATAGTAGCATTTTCTTTTCTTTGTAGTATTAGAGTAATAAAACTAAACATGCTTGATTTTAAGTTCTAACGGGCGTGTGTGTGTGTGTGTGCACTTTAGTGTTGTGTGCGAGTGTTGTTTGTGGAGTGTTTGCGTATGAGAGTATGCCATTGTGTGTGCGTGTGTGTGCATACACGAACGAGCACATGTGCGTGTGCATATGTGCTCGAGTGAGTAATTTGTAATCTTTACTTATACTATGTCTTTCTATACTATTCAAATAATATTGAAATGTTTAAAGGTAAAGCAAAGTAAGTTAATACCTAATAAACCCTGCCTAATATTTCCTGAGGTATATAGCAGAACAATGCATGGTGGAATATTCCTCTTTTATAGATCTAAAAATGTCCATGATGATAAATATATATCTTTTAGAGATATCTAACTACATCCATTTTATCTTCACAAAAAGATTTTTGAAAGTTACAGTATCAACGTTAGTTACTTTAACCATTACATGTACATTAGTTGGATAATCTACACAATAATTAAAAAGAATATCTAAAGAGTTATAGCAAAAATAAATAGGGCACACGGAATTTAACTCTAGCGCGTTACGTGACAGGGAAAATATCTTGTCGTATTCTAGTCTACTACGGTGATTAGTGTCATAATAAAATTGTGCAATAAAATATTACCTCAGTCAAATAGTTTTCTATCATTTGAAACTCATAAAGCTGTCTTTCAAATTTGACTTTTTTTTCTTGAGGCACTTGTATAATATAAGTGGCATCCTTACTTCTGGCTCGTCCTGAATAAAAAATATTTAAAGTCACAATAAGGCAACGTCAGCAGCCTATTAGCGTCCCATTGCTGGGCACAGGCACCTTCACTCATATGAGAGGGTCTAAGCATAGACCAACCACGTTGCTTCACTGCCTGCTGCGTACACAAACCTCAGAAATACTCCCGAGAAAATCAGGTTTCCGTAGAAAAAAACAGGTCCATGGCATGTTATTATTAATGATCGGAGTAGGTAATGCTATTAGGGATTATTGACTTTCAAACATTGGTGTTAGTATGGATATTCCACGGGACTCCAAATAATGCACAGGGATTCGTATATTATAATTATTTTTGTCAATAAGTATAAGAAATGGTATAAGCCCAAAACTGCACGAGCGACGTTGTATGCTTTAATAATAATAAATAGAAATTTTAACAAAAAAAGAACCGCCTTCAAAACAAACTTACAAATATATTAATTTACTCTAAAAAGTAAGAAATAATTGCGTATTCTTTTATAGTGTTCTTCGTATTCTTATATTCGAAGTCGGTGTCAGCCAAGGTAGGTGTTCCCCGTATGTCGACTTGGCAGCTCCCGCGTCTCTCATACCTATAGCTATATATTTAGGTATGTAGGTACCTTGGCTGACACCGACTCCAAATATAAGAATACGAAAAACACTATAAAATAATACGCAGTAATTTCATACTTTTGAGAGCATATTAATATATTTGTAAGTTTGTTTTGAAGGCGGTTGTTTTATTGTTAAAATATCTATTTATTTTTTGATTTTTAGTGAATCTGAGACTGCCTCATTGGTCTAGTGGTTAGCATGTTCGACTACAGACATGAGGTCCTGGGTTCGAGTCCCGGGTCGGGCCACTTCAAAAATCAATATTGAGTTTTCTATTCAAGATTTTCTCAATATTTGCCCGAAGTTGGGTAGTTAGCGGTGTGATCCACCCCCGTGTCTCGGAGAGCACGTTAAGCCGTCGGTCCTGCGCCTGATCTCTCTCCGGTCGTGTCGGATTCCCGTCACATCGGACTATGAGAGTGAAGGAATAGAGAGTGCACTTGTGTACTATGCCTGCCAATCCGCAGTGGAGCAGCGTGGTGGGTCTATGCTCTAAAAACCCTCGCTCTTCGGAGTGAGGAGGCCTGTGCCCAGTAGTGGGACGTTAATAGTCTGCTACTTACTTTTTTACTTACTTAGTGAATCTGAAGTAAACTAACAAATTTGTCTCCACATGTGAACACCTAAAAACGTGTTTCTCATATGAGATAACACCGTTTAAATGAAACAACGTTACAAAGTTAAATTTACGTTAATATCGCCACACCCGGGATTGAACCCGCAACCTTATACGTTACAGATCGGTTATTTTGCCAACCCGCTATGACTAGTCTTTTATATGGTGATCGAACACAACACTAACACAGCACAGACTCTGCTACCACCGCTTCACACATAATTCACCTTTCAAATATTGCAATGCAGCAACAAACGTAAGGTCATTGCCGTTTGATTACAGACAGCTATATATTCTGCCATTAATCGCACCCTTACTATAAGCCGTTGAGGAGTGCCATTGATCTTCATATTTAACTACATCTAGCACTTGACCTTACCGAAGTTACGGCGGGCAAGTCAAATATCTGGATAGCTTTAGAAGATACTGCCGAGTATCGTTGATTTGCTCCTAAGAATTGAAGAGTTCCGTCACTTTGTCATGGATTCCATTATCAGAACTTAACCAAACTGTCACAAAACAACCCTTGAAGTATATCCTTACAATAAAAAAGAATCATCGAAATTGTTTGGCGCGATCTTGAGTTATTTGTCCATTTGTGGCGCACATACTTATGTAAATTTAAGACTTATCCGGTTTTCTCATGAATGCCATCATCAGAACTGGTTTAAAAAAATGTGACCCTATGACGAGCACCACCTTTCATATAAAAAAAAAAATTTTCAAGATCGGTCCACCCAGTCGGAAAATAGGAGATAACAAACATAAAAAAAATACAGATGAATTGATAACATCCTCCTTTTTTTGAAGTCTTTTAAAAAGGGAGATGACTAAGGCGCTAAGGCGTATATAGCTTTTTACTATTTTTTTACTTATAAAAACAAATTCTGCTATCGGGGAATATCCATATTACTCTATCATATGGCAACTACATAAATTAGCTCCACCAACTCCTATCACTGGTTATTTTACAAAATTGTTTCATTAACTCTTTATACGTCATTAGCGGAATCCGTAGCCCCAGTTTTAAACTTGCCGGCCCTGAGAATCGAAAAATTACGCGTGATCCGAACGGGGGTACCCAAAATACCCTGTTCATTTGTATTGTAATTGAATTAGAAAAATGACCTACATCTATTTATTCGGGTATTCGCTTCCGAAAATTAAAAAAAACTAGGAATGGTTTCTTTACAATGCTTTTGTAAGGAGTAAATTATATCAGGAAAATAGCTCTTCTAACACTCAAATTATTAATTGAAAACTCATACATAGATCTCTCAAACCCCGCTTCGGGAGCCAGCTGGGATAATCGGTTTCACTTAACGTCATTTGAACCATATTATCAGATCGTTATTTTTATAATAAAAAAGAATTACCTTTACTCTGTATATATGATCTGTACTCTAAAGGCGCGTCGTAACGCAACACAAGAACACATTGCGGAATATCCACGCCTTCTTCCAAGACGCTTGTAGAAATCAGACAATTTAAGTTTCTGAAAATGACATTTCATATTATATGCTGCTTTGGGAGAATAGTTACACAATTAAGCAAACTTTACAGGAAAACCTTTGAAAATTACGTTTGACCTTTTGTTTTATTTAATTAATGTGGACGCCCGTTGGCCCACTTAGAGTATTAAGGATATTAAATCACACATTGACCTTTTGTGGTGCCACAGCGTCATTTCTGCCAACTTGAATATTTAACTTAAACACAAGAAAATAACTAGTCTGGATTCTGCTATAAGCCTAACAAAAATTTTGAGTATATGTTATTATTCATCCAATGAAGCGGTATGTTAACTAATTTGATTCTAAAGAAAGAAATTGAAGTCTCTTTAAAATTAAAATGACATTCCAAAATAAGTCTTTTTAATATTCTGAAATTATTACTACTCGTCTCTTGTAAAATATGAACTCATAGGAGTAGTCAACTAAAACTACAATATTAACATTAATATTTTATATTGAATTTGATTTAAGTATACTGTTTATTGCACATTGAAACATCAATACACGTTTTAAATATTTGTTGTAAACTTGTTATTAATTACCCATTTTTAAATTTCAGAATCGATTGCTGGCTCATTTTTTTCGTGTAATGTTGCTCCCGAGTGTTGGTAAAAGGATTAATATTGAAGCCGACGACAAAGTCATGCTTCAGGAAACCAAATTCTTCCGGGTTCAACTGTTTCGCATCTTTCAATATATTATACAAAACCTTTGAAGTCAATCTTTGCTGTGTCAAAATAATAGCCGATAATGAGTTTTTCTTAAGATTTATCTCCTGATTTACTGAAAAAAGTTGAGTTACGTTATTCAGTGATATAAATGCAGTGATTATAGAGGAAGGTTTATATGTATAATACATATCTATTATAGCACAGAAAACACTAAAAATTCCAAGATTTGTAATGTGATGTGGTAACAAATATTTTTGTGCGCTTAAATCGCAATCTCGGTATAAACCTTCCCTGATAGATCAATTTAATATGCTACGGAATTATATATGTTAGAAAAGAGATACGCCAAGGTATATATTTTTCGCTGAAGGAAGACTCAGTGACCATTTTTATATTTTACATATAACAAAAATTAACAAGTTTTTATATACAATACTGTATTATTTCTTACCCATTTAAATATTTTACATATATCGTATATTTATTGTAGATCAAAACTGCCCTTAAGAGAATTCCAATAAAATGTGTATCTTATAAGATATCAGAGATTAAAAAAGCGACAGTACATTACGCTTTACCCCATTAATGTAACTAAAACTTAATGTAACTGAAAGTAACTCTGTCTGTCGCGCTTTTACACTAAAACTACTGAACCGATTAAAACTGAATCTAGTACACGGATAGTTTTACGAGCTTGACTTCTTTTTAAATGCGAAAAACTTTTGTAAGGAGCTAAAAGCTTGAAACTTATTTTTAGGTTGTTGATTAAACATCAAACTATTTAACATTCAAAGTTTGTAAAAGTTTTACCCTACATGGTATAAAATAACTACTTTACTAATATTATTAATGCGAAAGTAACTATATGTCTTGCGTTTTCACGCCTGAACTACTGAACAGATTTGCAATGAAACAATGTATTAAGCCTGGTATTGTATGGGGGGAAAGACTGGCTCAACAAATAGATATGTATCATGAAATATGTCAATCGGAGCTAGCATATCTTAAAATACCATCAGAGATTGCTCAATATTGTAATGCCAAATGTAAAGACAGGAGTCATTTGTCTATGTTAGACAATCTATACAATAATATAATAACGATACTCGCTGAGGCATCAGTATCGGCTAGTAAACAGAAGACCCTTAGGAAGGGTGGATATATTGCAGGCTGGAACAAATATGTTTCTGAGGCTCACATGCAGGCAAGAGTTAAGTTTCTCACATGGATATCATTTGGGAAACCTTCATGTGGTGATATATTCAATGAAATGACGGAGAGTAGAAAGGTTTTTAAATCTAAATTGAAATAGTGCTAAGACAGGCAAGATCAAATTAAGATGGATCTACTTGCCTCTGAGCATAAAGCAAAAAACTTTAAAAGATTTTGGAATCGTACAAGGTTAGTAAGTACAAGGTAGCTAAGGTTCTTGACAGTGTGCTGAATACGCACCTTGCGTCGCGAATAGGGGAACATGATGCTCAATTTGGCTTTAGAGCTGGTGTCTCTACAGAGAGTGCTATTTTGTGCCTCAAGCACACTGTCAGGTATTATACAGACAGGAAAACACCTATATAAGAGTGTTTTCTTGATCTGTCTAAAGGTTTTGATCTGGTGTCTTACGATATACTATGGGAAAATCTGTCTCAAGCTGGTGTGGATGTGCCTTACATATCCCTCATTAAGTATTTGTATAGCCATCAGGTCAACCAGGTGAGATGGGCGGGCGTTTAGTCAGATGAATATATGGCTTGTCCTCTCCAATATTATTTAATATTTATATTAATGAGTTGGTTGTGCGATTGAGCAACACTCATGTCGGTTGCCATATTAACAAGATTTGCGTCAACAACATCAACTACGCCGACGACATGGTGTTGCTGGGTCCCACAATCAAGTCTCTGAGAATGCTAGTAAATATATGTGAGGGTTACGCAGAGATACATGGCTTGAAATATAATGCCACAAAAAACTATATATAAAAGAACTTATGATTTTTAAAGCAGGAACGAAGTGCCCAGGTCATGTACCTTCTGTGTTTATAAACGGTAGACCTCTTAAGAAAGTAAATCATTTTAAATATTTAGGTCATATTGTGACTGGCAAACTTAGGGACGACGAAGATATTGAGAGGGAGCGCAGAGCCTTAGCCATGCGTAGTAATATGCTCGCTCGCAGATTCACTCGGTGTACTGAAGAAGTTAAAAGTGACACTTTTTAAAGCATTTTGTCAAACCTTCTACACGAGTGGTCTGTGGGTGAGATATTCTAAGAGGGCACTTAATGTTTTTAGAGTGCAGTATAACAATGCCTTTAGGATGTTGATGGGACTGCCACTAGTGCTAGTGGCATGTTTGTGGCGGCGAGGACTGACGGTTTTCACGCAATCATGCTGAAAAGAGCAGCCTCTCTTCTACAACGCGTGCGTGGTAGTGTCAACAGCATCCTACAGGCAATTGCTTATAAAACTGACAGCCCAATTATAAAACACTGGATAGATACCGCGATAAAATAACTACACTAACATAGTTCTTAAGATAATTATTTGTTACTAACACTAACACACTAATGGATTTATATCTGAAATAAATGAATTATTATTATACCACTTTTTCACTCACGCCCGTTAACCAAACAATATATATATTTATTATTAAATATAAATAAATGTATAATAATTACTTGTATACATAAATATGAAATAATACATATATCTACATAAACAATTACATAAATAAATATAACGGGCGGAGGATACACCCCGGCAGGGAGACCAAACGGCCGGGGGTCAGGGCTACAGGCTGAGAAACCGCCGGACTATCCTAGCCGAGTCCAGCAACACCGCCTTTTGCATCCTTGCTGCGAGCGAACTGCCACGGAACCCCAGTCGTCTCAGATGGTGAGCGAGACTGACTGGGATCAGACCATTCGCAGATATTACGATTGGGATGGTTTCAGTGGATCCCACTCCCCACATGGCGGTAATCTCGTGCGCCAGATCCAGATATTTACGTTTTTTCTCTGTCTCAGCTCGCACGAGATTCTCGTCATACGGGATCGTGATATCCACTAAAAACACCCGAGACTGTGCCCGGTCCATTATCACGATATCAGGCTTGTTGGCCAGTATGGTCCTGTCCGTGATAATGGACCGGTCCCAATAGAGTCGGACACCGTCGCGTTCGAGTACTGGCACCGGCTGGTACCTATAATACGGCAGTCTCTCATCAAGAAGACCGTACATCAGGGCGAGCTCTTGATGAAGGATTTTGGCCGCTTGATTATGTCTGTGGAGATACTCAGTGTTGGCAAGCGCGGAACATCCCGAAAGCACATGTCTGAGTGACTCGCCGGGATGGCGACAAGCTCGACATATGTCGTGAGTGCCATCCTTCAGAATGTACTTTCGATAGTTCCTCGTCTTGACCACCTGATCCTGTATCGCACAGACAAATCCTTCGGTTTCCCCAAAGAGGTCCCCGAAGCGCAGCCATTGCACGGAGGCTTTCCGGTTTACGTGAGGCTCGTGTAGAGCCTTGAAAAACCGTCCATGCATTTCCTTCCCCTTCCATACGGCCTCCCTGTCAGAGGTGCTTAGCACCGCCGGTCTCTGCCAATTCTCGTTAGCCAAGGATAGGGGAGTGAGCCCTTTATCACATTCTATGACTTCCAGATGCATCGGGCTCTCCCTCTTCGTCTCAAAATAGGTTCTGAGGTTGGATATCTCCCGGTTATGCATGGTCTTAGCACTAAGTAGGCCTCGACCACCACATTTCCGGGGTATATACAACCTCATAACGGAGGACTTCGGGTGATGCATGCGATGGAAAGTCATAGTCGTGCGGACTCGTCTGTCCAAGGCGTCAAGCTCGGTCTGAGTCCATCTGAGTATGCCAAAGGTATATAAGAGAACAGGCATGACCCAGCCGTTATATGCTCGGATTTTATTAGCTCCCGACAAATAACTCTTAAGAATTTTTGTCAGGCGCCCATAAAATACCTCACAAACTGACTGCTTCATGTCTGCTTCTTTCAACCCTATACATTGGGACATGCCCAGATACCGGTATGTTTCAGCCTCGGAGAGAGTCTTGAGCTGAGTCGGCTCGAGGTTGATCTCGGCCGAATGAGATACCTGTCCCCTCTCCACATGAAGGACCGCACACTTATCCACTCCCATCTCCATCCTGATGGAATTGCTAAAGTCAGTGGTGATCTTTAGCAATTCCTGCAGACGTGGAGCGTTGGGTGCCAACAGCTTGAGGTCATCCATATAAAGAAGATGAGGTACTCTAACCCCTCCCCTCCGAAACTGAAAGCCCGTCCCAGACCTCTCCAACAGAAAGCTGAGGGGTTATTATTATTATATACCTCGTGTAGGCTATTGTCGTGGTCAATTAAAATAAACTCTTCTATTATTTTTTTTCTACAATATGACGTTCTTTTTTTCGGTTAGCTAGTACCGTATTTTTCTGATATTTAAAGAGCCGTTAATACCAACGTTGATATAGAATTTTTGAATTTGAATAATAGATATGCACTATATTTACATATAAAGAAAAAAAAATGAAGTCTCAAAACTATAATACAATTGAATTTATGAATAATTCGAAATTTGGCAGTATATATTCTTACCTTCACTCCTAGATGTGTAGTCAGGACTATATTCTCTTAATACATTTAACAGCGTGATTATTCTTTCAGAGGAGTGGTTAAGGATTTTGTTGAATCCGATATCACGACTCATTGACTTCAGTAGTACCGCCCGAGCCCTTAAAATATTTTTCTTATTTGATTCAACTTTTGTAGAATTTTTCAATCATTAAATCTGGCCATAATAAAATTCGCTCCCCATCGCTTATCCCATGTAGTTCCAGACCTCGTGAGAATAACTTCAAAATTAACGATTTTTAACAATACAAAAAGAGTCAATCGCCAAAAGGTTATAATCTCGTGATCAGTGAGATTAGTGGTCTAAACCCATCTCCGCATAAAATGGCATGTAATGAATAAGGTTTGAAGAATATATATAGGTTTAATGATTTCAAAGTTTACAACCGGACTTAGTATTGACAATCGCGTAAGTTCGTACAGTCGCGATTGCTATTTATTGATAGTCAGAAAGGCCAAATAACCGCGACACAGTTTATAACTAATGCGGTTATTTTGGTCTTTGTTAGCAGCGGCTTCGTTAAGCGGAATTGTTCTTGGGAATTAATGGAGACATATACAGCTAGTGATCATAGCGCATATATCGTATGGGAAGTAGATGTGAGTAAAAATAACAAGAAACATCACAATAAGACAAATACGATTGGTTGGAAGGTTAGCGTCTTCGATCCGGATGCCTTCAAAGTAGCCTTGGACTGCAGCCCAACTAGTGATAGCAATGCAACAATAAAGGCAGAAGAAATGATGATGAAAGTTACTGAAGCCTGTGACGCTAGTACGCCACGTAAAAACAGGATAAGACAGCTACCGGCAGTATACTAGTGGAATGATCATATCGCTGCTCTCCGAAAAGAATGGCCGGATGGAATTCCAAATATTGCGCTTAAGGAAACCAACCAAAGCAAACCAACCTTAAGAAATCAAAGCAGTGCCGCATTTGTTTTTGAACACTTACAACTCATGCCTCATAGATGGCATTTTCCCTCTGAAATGGAAACAACAGAGATTGGCACTTCTTCCAAAAGGAGTATCCGCCAGATGACCCATTCTTCTATCGGCCGCTTTGCATGCTGGATACTTCAGATAAAATATTGAAGAATATTATTCATGGAACGATTGAAGCCACTGTAGACCAGCAGCTCTTCAGCAACCAATATAGCTTCCAGAAAGGTCGTTCCACCTTGCAGGCATTCGACCTTGTTGTTAATTTAGCCAAGGATGCTATTGCAGGAAGCAGGTGGAAGGGGGGTGCAAAGAAGTACTGTTTAACCATATTAGACATTAAGAATGCATTTAACTCCGCTAAGTGAGAGTCCTCGCTGAAATGAATGTCCCGCGATACCTACAAAGAATTGTGGCCAGTTATTTCAGTGACAGGGTTCTGAAATACGACACTGTCTCTGGCCCAAACGAAAATAAAATTACTGGAGGAGTACCACAAGGTTCCGTCCTAGGCCCATTATTATGGAACGTTGTATACGACGGGCTTCTTAAGATTGTGTTGCCGAGGGAAGTAAAGCTAGTTGTGTACGCAGTGATGTCGCTTTAGTGATAGTTGCAAAATACCTTGAAGACATACATTTGGCCTTTGACACTGCCTTTGAGAGAATCGGACAGTGGATGGACACGGTTGGCTTGAAACTTGCAGAGCACAAGACGGAAGCAGTTCTTGTCACAAGAAGAAAAGAACTGAGTTTAAAGAAATGGTTTCTACCATTACACTAAGAGTTGGACCGCGTGAAATCACATCTCAACGTTTTATCTGCTACCTGGGAGTGATGATTGATGCTTGACTCAATTTTAAGCAACAGGCAGAACATGTAAGTGCGTGGGTGGTAAGAACGACCCTATCACGGCTGATGTGAAACGTTGGAGGCCTAAAACATAATAGGAGGCTACTATTATCATCAGTGGTCACATCTGTCCACACATATGGAATCTCCAAGTGAGCCGATACGGTCTATAAACAGGCATTACGACGGAAACTAATCCCAATATACCGACCGAGTGCCCTGAGAGCTGCCAGTGCTTTTCGCACTGTATGTGACGACGCATCATGCGTAATCGCTGGGATGTTACCAATTGAAGTACCTGCTGTAGAAAGGACAGCACTTTACCGGCGAAAAGATTCAGGTACTCTGAGTTATGCGGAAATAAAAACAGTAGAACGCCGAAATAGCATTCGACGATGGCAACAACGGTGGGACGAGTTGGTGGATGGCCTGTGGACGTACCGCCTTATACCAAAGCTAGATGTATGGTTAAACTGCAAACATGGAGAGGTTAATTATTATCTGACACAAATGCTGTCAGGACTTTATGGTGTTTACTTGAATATCTTCATAAATAAAAGCATAAGACCTCACCTGAGCGCCCCTCCTGTCCCGGTGTCAACGAAGATACTGAGCACGCATTCTTTATGTGTCCTCGCTTTAACGTAACGCCCAGTGCTAGAGAGAATACCCTAAAGCGAAGAAGCAGGCCAGAATGTGTAGTAAGAGATATGACGAAGTCCTCCAGGAACTACGCCGCATAGAGAGGACTGCAGCCTTGAAGACTTAGATCTCGTGAAGAAGCATCAGGGCTAGACCCTCTACCTGCGAAGTAATACCTAACGGTCGTACCACGGGGACAAGAGAGGCAGAAGATAGAAGGTGAGGTTTTTTTTAGCCGGTAGTGAAAACCCGAGTCAGACTTACCAGGGCAGTACAGCTAACCCTGAATACGTAAAAGCACACACACACACACACACACACACACACACACACACACACACACACACACACTCTTATATATAACAATGTAAGACTACAAATTTTGTTTTTATTTTTCTTATTATTACATTTCACTAGAGATTGTAGACTGGGTGGATGAGCGGGCACTCAGTAAAACGGGTTTCCACCTAGTACAGGGCCCCTTACAATATATTTGTACTGCATTTATTTTCCCAATAAAACATTTTTTTTATTTATTTTTATTGTAATTTCACGTGCGATGTGTCACAAAACGGTCCCAGTAAAAATTCGGGTGCACAGAGAAAGAGAGAGAACGATTTTAAAAAATTGACATAAGGGTTAATTTTTTTTTACACTTACTCAGTAGAATGAGTAATGGCAATACTATAAAGCAGCTCCTCCTCCTCCGAAGTAGCCCAACGCTTCCTCCTTTCAAAAGCAACGATATATGCAATAATGCCAATTGCACCGCCATATGCCCCCATTTCAGTTATTACCGTTACCATCGATTCAATCATATTTGTCACGATTTTTACTACCTGCAAGGAAGATAAGAGTAAATGGCCTTATGAATAAACAAGTGGATTCTTATTAAGAGCCACAGGGTCGAATTCTAGACAGGCATCACCAAGTTGTGACTTTTTGAAGTGAAACTTCTTTAGGTATATGAGGGTTTTTTTTTTTACGGAAGACACGAGTGATCAGCGCCACAAAGATGTGCAGCGATTTTATTTAATACACTATTTTTTATTAAAATATAAAATATATTTCATAATTTCTCTTTTCTAAATTTTTAATTCAAAAACAAAATTTAATTAATAATTCCTAATATTGACAAATAACATGTGGCATTTTTATTAACAATTCGTCATTTGAGATTTCAATAAACTATTTGTATGATTTTCGACAACTTTAATATTTTAATGACAATTAAATTAATTTAATTCCTAACATAACTTCCTTTTCCCGTCCCCCTAATACAAGGAAATCTTAAGTTTTATAATTTGTAGAAATATAAACAAGACTTAAAAATAAGTTTCACTTCTGACATACGTACTTCCTACACAAGCACTTTTAATTTTGTTTTAAAGCTAACAGGTATGCGCTTAATTGTGATCTAACTTAACGGTAAAAAATTATGCAATACTCTTATATGATTTTGAAGGCCTCGCTAGCGCAGTACTGCTACTACTCGTTTCGCTAATAGAAGTCCTAGATTAGATTCCCAGCAGGGTACAATTTAAAAGATAACAACGACGTATTACCACGTAAAGCGTTCCGGTATTATGAGATAAATAATTATACACAACAAAATTTTAAAAATTCAGTTGAACCCTGTGGATGAAGTGGTTGATTAAAAAAATGTATTTGACCTTGAGTGGATGGTTAAAAAAATTGTATTTGACCTAGAGTAGATTTAAAAATAAAATGTTATTGAACTTGGATAGTAGAATAAAAAAAATATATGTGAACTTGAGTGGATGAGTAAAAGTTTTATTGACAATTGCAAATTTGGACAAGATAGATAGTATAAACTAATGGCAATAACTGAATATTACGTAATGATAAAACGTGTGTAAACACAGTATCAAGTACAACCTGGATGACCCACTTTTAAATCAAATCAAAATATCTTTAGTCAAGTAGTCATATTACAGCACTTTTGAATCGTCAAATAATTTTTTTTTTCTTTTCCACACTCTAATTCTAATGTACGTCTGATGGTGGTACTCAAAAACGACTTAAAATCCAAAATTACGAAGGTTCCTTCGCGCCCTGATCCGAGAAGAACCCACAACAAACTCAGTCGGGTATTTTGTTTTTTTTTTTTTGTTACAATCATAATTACAATATCGTATTGGTTTAATATATTTAAATTCAAATTAGAGCAGTTCGTTCGATCCCACGTCTTGTGGGAGTTTACTATAGAAACGTGTACACTTAAATGACTTGTTAATTTTATGCAGCCTACTAAAATTCATAACAAGCTTGTTTTGTTTCTTAAGTTATATGAAGTACATTCACTCTTTTTATTAAGAGTCAATGTTTTTATGTACGTACAATAAGTTTTCTAATATATATACGCAGTGAACTCTCATTATCTTAACTGCCTTGAATTTGTTTCTTAGCGACTCTCTTGGACCCATATTGTAAATCGCACAAATGGCCTCTTTCAGCAGTACAAATATTGCATCTATATCAGTAGCATTACCCCAAAGTAGAATACCGTATGACATAATGCTGTGAAAATAGTTGAAACATACCAGTCTGGCAGTATCAACATCTGTCAGACGACGAATTCTTTTAATTCTTGTTTGATAGACCACTTATATGGGGCTCCCACTGTAATTTATTATCGAAGGTAATACCTAAGAAAACGGTACTGTCTACAAGGTCTAGTTCCTCATTAAGTTTAACAATGGTTTGCGTTTGTTTCACATTGGGCAGAGTAAACTTAACACATTATGTTTTCTTTCCGTAGAGCAATAAATTATTAGCTTCAAAACATTGTACTACTTTATCGAGAGAGCTGTTTACGTCGTTATAATTTGTTTGTCGTCAATATAAGCTTTTATTATATAAGCTTGGTTTTAGTTCTAATTGTGTAAAATTTTCAGCAATGGGACTGCAATTTGAGTATTAAAAATAACAAACACCTTCTTTCCATAGCCAATTGTAATATTAGTTTGCCATGGTTGCAAATCGATACCAGGATGTGCTTGTGTCTCCGGCAGCTCTATGTTCATAATAATTTTTTGTAGATCATATAAAAGGCTAATGGCCTTCTTGGTATCAATAGTTAAAGTAGGCATTCTGTAATATTTCACCAACTCCCTAGGATTCGTTGAATAACTGAAAACAAAAGTTGTGATATAGTTGCAACTATAACTTACATTTTTCTTAAAAGGAACCTACAAAACTTTAAATTATCCACCCTGATTTTGGATGGCGAAACATGTTGGGGAAGCACACAGATATAAAGAACACCTTTATAGTAATTAAAGTTCTATAGGGCTGATTTTCAAAGTTTCGATTTTTTAAAATCTTTATGACATGACCGCGACTGTTACGGAAGGCGTGACAGTGTTTAAAACGATACGAGGGTACTGCACGGTGTCGTGGGAGGCGGTACCCTCCTGACAGGTGACCCTCCATTGAAGTTGCGGGCAGAAGTTCTTGCAGCCGTCTATCAGTGCAGGTTGAATGCAAGAGTAAGAGACGGGCTGCCTAATGGCGACGAGGCGCGAAGGACTAGGATTTTTGTGATAGAGCCTTAATCCAGCGGTGGACTAAAGATCTCGGATCTCCGAAATAGCGGGAACAGCATAGTGGAGGCGATAAGTCCCCACCTGGAAAAATAGTTATCCAGAGGGTGTGGATCGCTCTGCTAGACTGGAACATGTGTTAACCGGATATAACTGTTTTAATAAACACTTGCACCAGATTGTCGATTGCGAGGAGCCGATCGCCTGCCACAAGTGTGGCACCCTCATAGACTCTGCACATCACGTGTCGGCAGTGTTCCGCCTCGGAATCTCAGTGACAGATCTTGGTGTCGCTGATCGAAGATAACCTCTCCTTAGCTAGCATAGTTGACACAATGGTTGTTAACGAGATGGGGTGGAACAGTTGCCTCCTTTTTGCGAATCTGTTATATCGCTGAAGGAGGTATGGAAAGGGTGAGGCAGGATGCCGACAGTGTTCCCTCGCTCAGATGGAGGAGGCCGAGAAACAGGATGCATAGCTTTGCGCATCGCCTGCCCCCTCCCGAAATCATTGAAATGTGTCGGCTGCATCCAGGGTTCCAGAGTAGATTGTGTAGGATGTTGAAGGTTTCAATAGGTATTTTGACTTGTCAGGGGGCGTAAAAAAAAACATTTCCCAGCGACGAAAATAAAATGTCAATACAAAAAGTACTCAACGTGGCTAAAGACGATTTCACTCCAGTAATGTATCACTTAAGAAGATACAAGCCCCATTTCAATCATCTACACTTCTTTCACACTTCCCACCACAAGACAAGAGGACAGTGTTAAGGAAAATCTAAACACCACCCTCCTCATTTTTGGTGATAAATAACACTTACGTGGCGACGTCACCCATGTCGTTTGCGGTTGCGATGGTTGCTTGAAATGTAGTCTCCAATTCTCGTAACATTTTCTCGACTTTGTTCAATTTCACGTTCGCATTGAGAAGTGTTGCTGTTAATCCTAAAATTGATAATGAAAATTGCACGTGTAGTTTTTGGATAATAAATTAAATCATTATTGCATGCATTTTGTATACATATAACAAAAAAATACACTAAAATTACTTTCGTGGTCACATTCAGTTTCTATTTAAATGAGCAATGTAGGAATTGATTGGAAAAGTTCCATTATTCGACT
This sequence comes from Elymnias hypermnestra, assembly GCA_015832385.1. Classification (NCBI taxonomy): domain Eukaryota; kingdom Metazoa; phylum Arthropoda; class Insecta; order Lepidoptera; family Nymphalidae; genus Elymnias; species Elymnias hypermnestra. Next base: position 3,029,518 of record JACTOM010000934.1, on the reverse strand, counting down.
TGATTAAAACTTTTTAAAATAAAAATTTTGTACACATGCTTGACTTAGGGTGTAAACTGATGAATGCTTGAAGACATCATTAGAAAATGTGATCGAGCGAGATGAACAGGTGGCGAAAATAGTATATTGAAATATATATATATATATAAACATGTATATATCTATTACACATATATAAAATTATACTTTAATGATACTGAGCTGAATTGGCCCTCATTTAAGATGTCGGCTCTCGTCGACTATGCAGGCGAGAAATTTATATATGTCGGAGAATAGGAGAGAACGGAGAAACATANAGCGCTACTCGACAACTGTCGAATGACTCCCGCCGGACTGCCACCATTGACTCTGTCGACGCCGATAGATGGCGCCAGCGTTCCACAGATATCTGCCCTCCGACATATATATTATCGGCCTCACTAGCGCTATTGTGATTACTTGCTTCGCTACCAGAAGTTCTGGGTTCCTATATACAATATATGTCCTATAAATTAGGAAATTGAATTTTCTATTTTGTCTGGGTCTAAACTGATTACTAGTAATGACGTGTCTCCAAGCAAAAAATAATCATTCTAGTAAGATGCTGTCTAGAAACCACAAGAGGTGCTAACCAGTTTAACGAACTTTCTTCTCAGACTATATCATCAATTACCATCAGGTAAGATTACAGTAAAACGTTAGCCTGTCAGCAATAAAAACCTTCCTTATATTATGACCGTACCCAATGTATCTAAAAAGAGAGTCAAAAGTCAGTGACAAATAATCGTAACTTTGTCGCTACGATCACCGCGTACACGGCAGATAAGAGTTGAATAGTTTCATATATAAAATACAAGAATGAAGGAAGAATTAAGAAAAAATTAAATATACTGAATAAGTCTACAACATTAAGTTCATAATTTATTTTGATTAAAATATTTTAAATGTATTTTAAAATTATATTTCTGCAGTAAATTATAGATTTATATAAGGTAATTATTTTTTTAAAATCGGCTAATTGAATATGCAAATATAAGCATAATTTATTAAATATATCATATACTTACTAGTAAGTAAAGATAATTTGCAATACATACATACTGGTGTTCGATATATTTTATGAAATATAAAGAATGCGAGTAGATTTTGTCTAATTTAATGATTTCATATTAAGTTAAAGTGCGATATAATTATTAATATTGTTAATTAAAGAATGACAAATATGTATATAAATGACTAAACCTTTGAGTTCGTTTTAATCTATCTATATACCGATTATACCGATTAGAGGTCAGCTAAGAACGGATTTTACGAAATTCCACCCGCAATGGGAATTAGGGGTGGTAATTATAAAAATGAAATTTGGTACACCATTTTGGATTCAAGAAGGTAAATTAATTTCACGTACCTAAAATCCTAGGGTGATGCGCTTTCGGGGTACTCTCAAAATGCTTCATAATAGTGCGCATAGGGTGATCTTCGACTGCATGATGGCATTCGTCGAATATAATAAGATTTATGTCACTCAGCGTTATATACTTGTGCGTCAACATATCGCTGAGAATTTGACTAGTCGCCACGACTACCTAATTAATATTATATAAAAATTAATATTAAAACAAGCCAATTCCTACTTAATGATTAATTATAAATAACGTCCTTAAAACACGTTACAGCTCATGAAGTAACAGTCTTCATTTTATATAATCGTTCAGTTATCTACATCGGTACTAGGCATAGACCTGAAAACAGCTCTTAGCCCACAACCTTTTTAATACATGTTATTACATTTTCTATAATAATATTTAAAAGATAAGGTAAGTAGCAGCCTATTAATGTCTGTCTGTTATCTTTATTATGAATACTATAACATCTAGCATGAATTTAAGCTCGTTTGACGGGTTCGGTGACGTAATGGTGTGAATACTTGGTTCACTAACAGCGGTCCCGGGTTCAATTGCCGGCAAAGCAAATTTTACAAATTTTAATGTCTTAGTCCGGACTTATAGAAGAGGAGGCTTAAATAATGGTGAATTACCACCCTCTCAGCAAAGAAGGGAAAGTTGTGAAAAAATATGTGTTCCGGTACGATCCTGTGTAGAAATCATAAATGCCAAATTATATCAAACAAAAAAAAATGCAGAGAACAAGTTATACCTGATGCTTTGACAACTCAAAGTCCCATTTATCCTTATCCCAAAAATCAACTCTATTTTCGCTGCTAAATCCAGCAACCCCGTGTACTGGACACATTTGGTCGATTACTTTTTGCTGAAAAATTAATATACAAATCAAACCAAAAAACTTTTATTCAATTAGTATTTTTCAGAGCATAGACCCACCACGTTGCTCTACTGCGGGTTGACAGACATAGCAGACACATGCACCCTCTATTCCTTCGCTCTCGTAGTCCGATGTCACGATAATCTTAAACGACCTGAGACGAGATCAGGCGCAGAACCGACGGCTTAACGTCAATTTTCAACTTCAGGCAAATACAGTGAATATCTTTTAAGAAAAAACTCAATATCGAAATTTTGAATTCGCCCGACCCGAGACTCGAACCCAGGATCTTACATCTGTAACCGAGAAAGCAGTCTACTAGACCAACGAGGCAGTTTTTTATTCATACCATATCTTATATACTGTAATATTACTTTCATTTTCCTTTTAGACATATATCTTCACACTTGAACCTGCCTTCACCATTAGTCAACTCCAGTGAACTGTAGGTTGAATATTGTATAATAGGAACATTGATAAAAAGTATTGTTAACATGTGCGAAAAAATACAATCCAAGTACCTCTCCCCAAAACACAACAATTTTAATCAGGTATCCTTTTTCATATCATCACAACGTTATTAAGTTGAAAGAAAAGTAAACTTTAATAAAAAGAGTTAATGTACCTCATGTAACTTAAGAAATAAAAATAAATTTTTTATACATTCTAGTACGCTGCACGTTCTAGAGATGTCACTTAATGAAGTCAAAGTCTTTGTTAAAAGAAAGTTGATTGCAAAATCATACTATAAATGGCGAGATAACTTAGAAGATAGAAACGCGGGGGTGCAAACAACTTGCTCTAATTTATATTTAAATATTAAACTTATAGGATATTGTATTAGCCTCTTGCATTCACAATTTTTTATTGTGGTTTAAGGTGTACAATAAAGAGTATTATTATTATTATTATATTGTAATAATATTGTTTAAAAAAAAATACAAAATACCCGACTGAGTTTGTTGTGGGCCCTTCTCAAGAGAGAGGCACGAAAGAACCGTCGTAACTTTAGATTTTAAGTCGTTCTTTAATACAATCATCAGTCGTACATTAGAATTAGTGTGTGGAAAAAATATATTTGACAATTAAAAAGTGCTGTAAATAGACCTACTTGAATAAAGATATTTTGACTTTGACTATAACATACTTGCTGTGTTACTAAAGGAACTGTGTTGACCAAGAAGAAACATCTCTTGCCACCTTGACCCCATGGTTTTTGCAATGCGGCTCTAAATCTTTTAATAAGTCTTACTGCAATATATGTTTTTCCAGAACCTGTTAAACAAGGAAAATTTATCTGCTATAAAATATCTGCTTCATTATTTTATGCCACATCGTTACTTCGATGACATTATTAGTTAGATTATTTTTCATTCTAAACTAATATTATAAAGACTTGTGTTTTAATGATAATAATAATCTTTATTTCTCAGGTAAATACCCAGTACAGTCTCACACTGTACAGTTACAGTTAAATTAATTACAAGAAATTTAAATAACTAAAATATTAATAAAAATAAAGTACAAAGTAAAATAAAGTAAGGTAATTAAAAATTGGAATCTAGATCTATTTATTTGGGATGTGGGGCAGAGAAAGCCAAAACTTAAAAATTGAGCAGTCGAAATTTTCTATCAACATCTTAACAATGATGTTGTCAGAGGTTCGTATTCCGTTCCAGAATCTTGCAATGCGCGATCTTATGATTGCAAAAAAAAATTTGGTATTCTGGCATTAGCAAACATGGTAGATTTGTATGCATTTTGTAATATTTTCACACATTTAGAAAACTATTGGACCGATTTTAAAAATATTGCCACCATTAAAAAGCTGCTGCTACATTAATTTCTTTAAAAAAATAGGTATCCCTAATTAAAATGAATTCATGTAATCCAAGATACGTAAATTTAGTTACAAAAAATCTATCATCACATGCGCTGTGGAAACTGTCAATAGTTTAGATGTTCTACAGTATTATAGAACCATATATCCAACTCCTTTAATTATACCACTATAACTTCTTTTTTACATTTTAAAAGTTATTAAGTAAAGCCAACAATAATAATCAAAGCCATCATACCTCTGTATTAATGATCATGTTAAATTATATTTTATTAAAAATCGCTTAATACCTGTAAAGAACTTTTTAAAACATTATAATCAGACATTCCAATTGGGATTTAACAAATTTAAAAATGTAAATTTGAAGAAAATAATGTTATAATATAAAATGTAGTAGTATAGATGGCCATATTCATTTTGTTTGCTGTGTACCATTTTATTGATATGTCATCATGCAGACATATAGACAGAAAACTACTTATATGTATTCCAGAATGACTATTTTTATTCATTAGAACAGTTCTTCTGGAATATTCAGTACACATATTTGTATATCTGTTTTAAAGTAATTAAAAACTAAATGTTAAGATAATAATGAAATAAAATTATGTTAATAAAAGTAATACTTGCGTCATCCGCTAATGAGCAACAGGAGATGGTAAATATTATGAATGAAGCTTTGAAAGGGAAAGGAATAAAAGTGCATTCACTTTTATTCCTTTCCCTTTCAAAGCAAAACGAAAGTTATGCTTTTTGAAAGAGATGAATCTATGATGACTGGCAATATTTTGATAGATGGGGAACAAGTGGAAGAGGTGAAAGAATTTGTATACTTGGGATCTAAATTTACAAAAGATGGAACATGTGAAAGTGATATTGAAAGGAGAGTGAATGCAGGGAATATGGTAAATGGTGCTCTGCACACCTTTATGAATAGCCAGATTGTGGCTCAAAAGGCCAGACTGGCTCTGCATGCAGGAGTGTTGGTGCCACCATTTATGTATGGTAGTGAAAGTTGGGAATGGCAGAAGAATCACAAAAGTAAAATAAATACGGTAGAGACGAGAGAAGTATGAGTGGATTAAAACTGAGTGACAGAGTAAGAAATAGTGTGATAAGAGAACTTTGTGGTTTAAAAGAAGACATATTGACTAAAATCAAGAAAGGTATGCTTATGGTATGATGGTTTGGGCATGTAGAGAGAATGAGTAAAAGGCGACTGACAAAAAGGATTTATGAGTCAAGAGTGAATACGAAAGTTGGAAGGGGAAGACCAAGGCGAATGTGCATGGACCAAATCCGGGACATTTCAAATAAGGGCCAGGTCAAGAGTACTCTACACCAACGAACTTGTATGAAAGGCTTAATGAGAATGAAAGAAGCGAAGGACATATGCAAGGATTGTAGCAAGTAGAAGGACGTGATCTCTGCCTACCCCTATGGGAATGAGGAGTGATGACACTAGATCAATATCGAGGTGGTTAAAACTGCAGAGCATTGCAAGTCATAAATAAAATCGGAGTCTATGTTGAAAAACGTGGTACCTTTTTGAAAGCAAATTCTCAAATCTATATTCATATATACTCATATATAAGAAAATCTTTTTGTTAAAAACTTACAACATAACTCAAGAATGACTGGACCAATTTCAATGACCATTAACTTAGGAAAAAAATATAGGAGACATTACATGTAGACTGATTTTGCATTGCACTTTAAGTCTTAAATACCCATTGTGCAAAATTTGCTATTTCATATTGCAAAATAGCAATATTATTATGCAAAAAAGCATTTCCTACCTGTTGGTAAATATATAATTGTGTTCTTTTCCACTGCTATTTCTTCAAGTTGGGTTTGATAATGTCTCGGTGAAAGTTCAATGTCAGCCTCATTAAAATCCATATTAACATAGAAGATTTAATTAACTATTTATTATTCGAAAGGCTGAAATATTGTTAAACTGAAAAAGAACAGATGCATATATCATTATTAGGTAAGTATGAATCAATAGCAAACTGCAGATAATGACCTCTTAATTTTAGCATACCAAGAAATACTAATAATCACAAGCTATATATATATATCATAAAAAAACATCCAAGACTTCTTAAATTGGCTGGCTCACTCACAGAAAAACCATGATTTCTCTATAGATGGTGATTTTATTAGGTGTCACTAAGCAGGTAGCAATTCTTAATATGTCATTTATAGTGGTTGTTAAATAACTTGTATGCTATTGCTTCCTACTTAAAGTGAAGACAATGTTACTAAAAAGATGCTTAACATAAACTTTAAATGTGTTCAATGAAAACTAACATGACATAATCATAAACTACCACAATGAGAAAACTTGGTTAACTAGCAAATGTGCTATCTTCATATGAATTAACAAATAAAAGGCTTACAATTTTAATATATATATATATATAGCAAGTGTAAGTGAATAATTGTTGATAATTTTATGAATCCATATCATGTAATACATGTTTAGTGTTACTATTATAAATATTCTTCTATAATCTTATTTAATTTTTTCAAGGACCACCACTACCTGCTACACAAAATATACAACTTATAATATAAAACTTACATTCATAGTGTGCAAATTTTTAAGGTACAATAACTTGTTTTTAAAATTTAATCTTGTTAATTGTAATATAAAAATAATTCTCCATTATTAGAAACTCAAATTGGTTTAATTTTCATATTTAAAAAATTAGAATGACTCTTTGAAATCTATAATTATGAATAAAAATTAGTTGACATGGATATATAAGTAATATTATTTAAGAAAGCATGGTATTGCTGGTGGTGCAGTGTTGCATATACTTGTTTCATTACTAAATTGCTTTTTCAAATTTGTCTGAGTCTGAATTTGTGGGAATATTTAGTCGGCAATTATTATCATCCCCGCAAAGAGATTTGTCTTACCGTACAATGTTGTGTAGAAACCATATTAGCCATATTACCACTTATCGGGTTAGCATGCTTACATCATGGATTGTATTGTTGCTTACCATATAGCTGAGATTACAGTTAAACATTATCCTGTCAGCAAAAAATAAACACTAGAGAATCAAGATAAAAGCACCCATTTTAAAACTTTCATTGGCAATCAGCTGATGACTAGCAATAATTTTAATACCATTGTCTTGGGTAATAGGAATTCAAAATGAATAAGTAACATCAAATCTAGTCCTAACAAGGCTTGTTGGGATTTAGCTGTTAAATATTTTCCTGGTAAACAACCATCATTCACACCTTTGATTAGTTTGTAGTTAATGTTATCGTAAAAAGGATTTAGCGGTCTCCTGCTGTATCTCCCACATATAGGGAAATCAATACTTATTGTAAGAAATTAGTATTGTGATCTAACACGTAATTAAATGTTAAAATTTGTTTCTTTTTTAAGCCAACTCATTGTTCATTATGAAATTAATTTATTTAAAAGCAACTTTGTAAATAAGCTTCAGTGCATTACAATATTTTACAGACTTCAAAAAACTATATTGTTGAAGTATATAGTTTACCGTCGCATTTTAACCGCTGACCACTAAAATCTAATTTTTGCAATCCCATCAGACGTCCTTACAATTAAGTCCATGACGTACAAACAATAATATTGGTTTCAAACGTCTAAATAAACTTTAATATTACCTGCCGGCTTTTTTATTGTTTGACAGAAAACGTGTATAGTACTGACAAATGTTGACAACTTCATGTATATTTTGATATACGCTATTGAGAACTCTTGAAAATATAAGTAATCAATAAAAAGTGTTTATGATTCGGTTAATTTCATATGATTTGAATTGTATTAAGTGCGAAGTATCAAAATATGTACTAACCCTATAGTTGTTTGAATTCTTCTTTTATTCTTTAATGTTCTTTCTACAATTGTTCGAACTGGAATGGTCAATAATCAATAGACGTGGCAACTTGCATCATGCAATTAGCCATAGATACCTATATTAGCTTTCTGTTTTTATATTTTCAGTAACAAATGGTTGGAAATTGGAATACCCTAACTATTTCCTTAATGTTGCCAATTTAAAAAATTATAAATGCCGTTAACAACGAGTTTGATATCTTTCTAAAAGCCTAATACGTACAAAAAAGTAAAAATTCTTCATATTAAAGATATTTACATATGTATACCAAATTATTTTATAGTTATGTCCACTTCTACCTACACCGATTTTGATGATTTTTGTGCATATTATTGGAGGGTGATTTAGATTGACAATTCAATCCGAGATAAATTACGGATCGCTATACTTCTACGCCGGGAACGGCCTGTTATATATAGAATAAGCTCAATCAATTTCGTAACAGAAAACTGACATTATAAAATATAATTTAGAACAGTTTATTGTTGTTATCAAAGCAATGAAAACTCTCTAATAATCAGAATTAGCCAACGCGAATCAAGGGTGGATTTAACAATTCATTGATTTTGTGATTGGTTACAGAATATAAAAAATTACACACTTGGCTCAATATAATGGTGACACTGAACCACCTTTCCTAGACCTTTCGTCAGTAACAAATATTAACATATATGTACAATCATCATGTTTCTTTGCTCATATGTAATAAAATAAAATGGTCAATGCTAGTAGTTCGGTAGTTTCCCTGAACCTGGAAATGCGAAACTAAGTAAGCAACACGTATTCGAAATTCATTGGTCCACATTTTAAAGGGTGCCAATTTTTGGGGATCTTCCCAAATTATAGGGAATTTAGAGTAACTTGGGTATTTACTTAATTTTTTTATTAATTTATCATATACTGTCGATATTTATTATTCGGCTTCTTTTAAACGATTATATTTAAACCTATTAATAACATTTATAAACTTATTCTATACTTACTTATTCTATGAAACCTATGTTTATTGTATATGTACACTGAATTGTTATTAAAACTTATATTTTATTACTACTTACTTTTTTTAAAACTATGCTTATTATATATTTACATGAAACAATATCTGAACTTACATTCTATTAAATCTATGCTCATCTATGTTTGTTATATCTATCTATTTTGCGTGACACATTTTGATCCGATGCTTATTTTTTTATATTAGTAACAGTTGTAATGTATTTAATTAATATGTCTCTGGTGGTATCATTGCTAATTGCTACACATAAACCATTCATGTCGATCCAATAATCGAGCCTGCCCTCACAGTCGTATCTCAAAGCGCAGAATCGCGGAAATTCCGTTAAAATATACTAGCCCGTCTCAGGCATTTCGTCGTCACAAGAGCAGACTGGGCTATTCCATAATTTGAATTTATGAAGGTATGGTCTAAAGCCGCCGAGGCCTGGTAATACTTGGCTAGTTATATTATTCATACATACCTGTCTCATCCTTTTATACGCCTGGTTTGTGTTGGGAAAAAATATTTTTGTTGTTGCTCCAGTTGTAGAAGTGGAATATTTTTCTTGCCATAACTGCCATAACGGCGGCCGGGTAATTGAAGAATCTTCAGAGTTTAATTTCTTAGAGCTCCTCTTGTTCCTTGACTCGAAGATCCAATGGGGAAATGCAACTCGTCACAAGCGATACTGTGCGGTCAGATTTTGAAACAATGAGTCCGAAAATACGAGGGAGGTTATTTAGACGTTATAATATTTGTTTTCGCTGGCAATTCTTAGCCCAAACGTTAGCAGCATACATTACTTCTGTGTGTATAGTTTTTATGACTTCTGTGCTTAGGCCCCAGCTTGCTCTTACAGTTGTTGATATCATCTTGACGACATCGATGTGTTTAACGAAATTGAGATTCTTGTCTACGGCGAGACTCAACACTTCCATGTTATCATGTTCTGTGTCACCCATCATTAAACGAAGTGTTGTAAATTTTCTTTTTTTCGTGAAAATTACCGTTTGGGGTTTTCTTGGACCGAATTTTAACTTATTTAGTTCTCCCCATTTTGATACTTTTGATTTGTTTACTGTAGTTCCCAGATCTATAGCTTGTCGCACGTCAAGTGTTTGTGTGTTCTCGAGTTGCCATAAAATCCTGTTTGAGTAAACCATTCTAAAACCTTTTTAAGTAAAGGTAGCAGTTTGATCAGTCTGTAGAATTTCGGTGTAGTATAGTCATCACGCCCTGCTTTAAGTATTTACTTGTCATTATTATCGCAGGAGCATCTGTAATCCTGCGTGGTATTAGCAATTTTAGCATTTATATAATCAAATAAAAACAATATGTATACAACACACACTTTAGGCATAGGTAACTACTGTCCAATTTCCTTAGGTACCATTACCGGTAAATTTTTGGTACGTTTGATGCAACCCGAACTGCTGAAGAACGTGTCTATTGATGACGCACAGTGTGGTTTCTGTCCTGGACTCTCAACGGATTCTGCTATCATTCCTTTGAAACACGCGGTTCAATATTACACAAGTCGTCAAACATCAGTGTACGCGTGTTTTCTAGACCTGAGTATAGCATTCGACCTCGCGAATTATGAAATTTTGTAGTTGTGTCGATCTCAGATCCCAAATGAGTTGGTGGATCTGTAGAGGCAACACTACATTTATTTATATTTATACACTTACATATTGTAGACTAATTTTATACCTTGTTTTTACCAAGAAGTATTGCATTATATAAATAGAATAAATATACTAGGATATACATTATGAGATACATATATTATAAATATTGTAAAATGAATTATCTACGAACGGACAGATCCGTACATCTCATTAGTAGCAGTGCGTAAGGGCCGTTACCATCTCAAGTGGTCGTAAGGGACTGCGTACCCTCAGACCCTGTCCCAGGTAGTTAAAGCAACCACGTCTCGAAATCACGCTCTAGTTATATTTGTTGTCTCGGTAAATACGCGTTGCTACTTATATATTTATAGACGTAATATTTATAATAGTGTCTCCTCTATCCTTACAACCAGCATACCGTAACCATCATCCAATCCCTTTCAGTACCATCCTTCTGACTCAAAAATAAAAGTGAAAGTGCTTTATTGGAGTAGTCTTCACATTACCCAAACTTCGCACATCGCTTTAGATCTGTTGAGATACTAGTACGGTAATCATATAAATAATGTGAAATGGGGCAACACGATGTCTAATTGCTATAAATTAGAATGCGGCGTACGTCAGGGAGGTATTAGCTTTCCAGATCTTTTTAATATCTATGTTAATGATTAGATCGAGGAGTTGAGAACTACAAAAGTCGGTTGTAATATTGGCAACACATGCTTTAATAGTTTGAGCTATGCTGATGACATGGTAGTACTCAGCCCCTCCATCAAAGGGCTGAGAAAACTAATTTCAGTCTGTGAGAGTTATGCTAGTTCTCACGGACTGAAATATAATGTAAATAAATCAGAAATGATGGTATTTCGGGCAGGTAAGGGACCGGAGAGGGTACCAGACGTAATTTTAAATAACACAGCAGTTCGGATTGTAACCAAATTCAAATATCTAGGCCATATACTTACTGAATGCTTACAGGATGATTGTGATATTGAAAGGGAAAGGAGAGCACTCTCGGTCCGGTGTAATATGCTGGCGCGAAGATTCGGTAAATGTAGCAAGGCCGTCAAGAAAACATTATTCACCGCGTATTGCCAGTGCTTTTATACCTGTCAACTTTGGACAAATTTTTTCAGAAAATCCTACACGGCAATACGCGTGCAGTATAACGACGCTTTTCGCATCTTGATGGGTTTGCCCAGATATTGCAGTGCGTCTGGCATGTTTGCTGAATCGGGAGTGCCCGATTTCTATGCTGTTATGAGGGCACGCATTGCCTCTTTTTGGGAGAGAATGAGGGCATCGCATAACAGCATTCTTAAAACGATTTGTGTGGGAATGCCTAGCCCTATATTCACATATTGGCTGTCTGTTCATCTGATGAGCAACAGAAAATGATGCTTAGGGACAACCCTCAGCTAGTATATAAGACGTCTTTATATTTATAGTATATTCACATTTGTAATTTTAATTGATAGATGTGATTTTGATTTTAATTTGATTAGTTATGATTTAATTTAATTTAAGTAAATTTAATTATATTTAATTTAGTTTAATTTCATTTCTCTTCTTTTCTGTCTTATTATATTCTATTTGTCACTAACATAGTTATAAGTTATTTGTATACTAAAAATTTGGGCCAAATGTTGCCTTGAATAAAAAATTATTATTATTAGAGTGTATCTATTGTGTTACACGCGAGTTTATTGCCTTCCGTTAAGACGCGCAGGCTTCCGGCGGAAAACGATGACGAGGCGCTCGTGCAGCGATGTTCGCGGCATTTTGACGGAGAAAGGAGAGGGCAGTGGGTAGTTAAAAAGAGATACGTGGCCGGACAGTATCTTGTCTGTTGTTATTTGCTGAAGTGTTGACTAGTGTAATGCTGTGATAGTCTCTGTCTGTCTATCTGTCATTCTGTCTGTCTCTTGTCTGTCTCTCTTTCTGTCTGTGTCTGGCTCTTTGAGTGTTTAAATTGTCTTCGTGTCAACAATTGAATTTTAAGTACCCTAGTCCTTAAATGGCTAACGCCACTCGCCAATAGAACGCTTATATATATATGTCAACAACTAAAATTGTGCTCTGCTATTTAAATTAAATTTTATTGAGTTTTTTGAACTGTGAAGCGATCTTTTGTGATATAAGCAAAGTTTTAATTGTTGTGCACCTCTGGATACGTTATTCAGTTAAAGTGTGCAAGGATTACAGTGAAAAACTACGGTGGAAGGCTTAGAAATAACTAACATTGTGATCAAGTTTCAATATACCCTCAATTTTTTACTTTTTTCGTAGATAGTGTTAACAAATAAAACGTAATGCCTGCATGTTACAAATGTTTAGCCCAAATCAAAAAAGATAATGATAAAAACCCCAAAATTCAATGCAAAGGCTGTATTCGTGAAATTTGTGGGAAATGTAGTGAGTTGTCGGTCACGGAGCACCGCGTTTTTTGTTTGCAAAACCCTAAACTTCTAAAACAAGTGCCTGCATTACGTAAACTTGTCTGAATTAAAGGAGCAAGTTTTTGAACTGAAAGAGAATCGACCGTCTGCAACAAATATAGACGTTATAATTCAAGATATTAATGAACAGGAGAGTAGAGGTCGCATTGTGATACTGTTTGGTATTGAGGAAATAGGGCTAGTCCGGCAGGAGGATATTAAAAATCATGACAAGTCTGAAGTTCTTGAGGCACTTTCCCAAGTCCCACTTCAAGATTCATAGCTGATAACTACTATTCGACTTGGTAAACCGCTTGCCAATAAACCCCGACCGATCAAAGTTGTGCTCCGTAGTAAGTACAATGCTATTAAAATCTTGAAAAACAAACATAAACTTCCATCAGCTATTTCTGTCAAGTCGGATATGACTCCCTATCAACGAGACCAGTTAAAAAAATTAAGATTGGATCTAGTAGAACGAACTAATAATGGAGAAATTAAGTATATTGACAGGCAACCAAAAATCATATCTGTTATAAAAAAAACTAGTCGTCAAGTCTCCTATTACGAACCTAACGTTCTTATACACGTACCTGCCATCGTTAGTGGCTAAATTCGATCTATTCTTATTGGAAATTAAAGCTCATAACCCATCAATAATGTTTGTAACTGAAACACATTTGCACTTTGGAATTATTGATAGTTTAGTAAATATACCCAACTATACACTATTTCGTTTAGACAGAAAAGACAAAAAAGGAGGTGGCGTAGCAGTGTACACTCTTATATCGCTAAATAACCAGCCTATTATTGCTAAACACAACACACCATTGCATGAAGATTCTGTGGAAGCACTGTGGCTTGATATAACATATCAACACTTTAACCTATTACTAGCATGTGTGTACAGACCCACTCACGACAACCTAGAAAATTCGGATGAAACTCTTTTTAAAGCCATACGAAAAGCTTCTGGCTCTAATTCAAATTTATTAATAATTGGTGACTTTAACTTACCTGATGTAAAGTGGCCTCTTGAGAAAACATCAGGTTATAACAAATTACACGAAAGCTTTGTTGAACTAATAACAGAAACAAACCTTATCTAAATGGTGACAAAAAATACTAGGAAGCGGAATAATCAAGAGTCACTTCTGGATCTCATACTATGCAATAATGAGACGCTAATCAGTGAAATTATTTATAACCCTCCAATAGGAAAAAGTGACAATGTAGTGCTACGATACAAATAATAAACCAAACTACAAATGAAAGCTCTTGTGCAAGACGAGCATTCAAGTATGGAGATTATGCTCAAATAATTATCACTTACAGACATCTGTAATACCAGAAAATGCTTCTATAGATGATACGTGGCGAGTGTTTAAAGAAAATATACATACTACTATTGACAAATTTATACCAATAATAAAACATAGAAAAAACCACTGTAAAAACAAACCTTGGATTGCCAAAGACATTTGTAAATTAACTGACTGTAAAAAGAAGCTTTGGAATACCCCTAGATCAGGATCAAGATTCTTACAAAAATACCTAGAAACAAATAATAAAATAGTTAAACTAACGTGGCAAAGTAGGATAGATTTTGAATCAAATATTTATTTATTTATATATTGTAGATAGCGGTCATAAAGCTTTTTATGCTTATGTCAGAAAACAAATATCAACAAGAGTTAACATACCACCTGCCCTTATGAACCTGCAAACAAATGAAATTGTAACAAGACGTGCAGAAATTGCTGATATTTTTGCAAATCAGTTTGAACAAGCTTATGTTTGTGAACCTCCTGGGTCTTTACCAGAAGTGAACATTTTAAGAGTGAAAGCATAACTAGAACATGTTGTATTTACACCGGAAAAAATTCTCAAAACTATTAAAACCTTTGACGCGTCAACATCAAGTGGTCCGGATAGTATTCCTGCTGTGATGCTCCAGAAATGTAGTGCCATTCTTACACCAATTACCTTTCTTATGAATCTTTACAATGGGGAAACTTCCAAAAGATTGGAAAGAAGCATTTGTTACACCTATCTTCAAAAAAGGAAACAAGCTAAACGCAGAAAACTACAGACCTATCAGCTTGAGTGTCTTATGTAAAGCTATGGAAAAAATCATAGCTGGCACCTTGAGAGAGTGTATAATTAGAGAAAACATACTAATTCCTGAGCAACATGATTTTACATCTCAAAGATCGGCTGCTACTAATCTTCTTCGTTGTCTTAATCATTGGATACTAAATTGGGACAATCACCAACCAACTGACATTATTTATCGCGATTACGAGAAGGCTTTTGACAGAGTGCCAATACGTCGACTAGTTCATAAATTAGAACACCTTGGCGTACGCGGTCAACTTCTAGCCTGGATAATCGACTTCTTAAATAACAGGACATTTCGCCTGCGGGTTGGTGATGATAAGTCAAGTATTCGGCCTGTACGCGGTGGTGTTCCCCAGGGTTCTGTACTGGGGTCGATATTATTCACTTTATACCTAACGGATTTAAAGACTGTTTTGGATCTCCGGTTCTCCCGATTCTCCGATGGCACAAAATTCTTCGGGAATCCCATACATTAACATGAAAACATTCAAAACGATTGCAAATCTATTGATAATTTGACCAAAGAATGGTTACCATCGATAAATGTCAATAATTGCACTGTTTTACATCTTCGCAAAAAGAACCCTCAAGTACCATATTACTTAGGTAATAAACAGCTTAAAGTAGTGGACTCCCAAAAAGATCTAGGAGTGACCATCAGTAACGATCTGAAATGGGAATCATATCAATCATGGACATATTATAAATATAGTCAGCAAGGTCAACTCTATCCTCTACACAATCAAAAAAGCATTTTTCTATATAAATATAAAAGCTTTCCTGACAATATACAAGACATATGTGAGACCCTTACTGGAGTATGCATTCCAAGTCTGGAGTCCATACTTTATAAAAGACATAGATGTGCTTGAAAAAGTGTAGAGACGAGCTACTAAAATGCCACGAGGATTGAAAAATTTTACATATGAGCAAAGGCTTGCGAAACTTGGACTCAGCAGCCTTAAGAGCTTCTATGAGTTCTCATAGAAGCTTACAAAATCATGAATAGTTTCTACAACGTGTCAGGGTTTGATGAAGTATTTTATAAAAAGTGTAACCCCAACCTAAGAGGTCACAATTTTAAACTCGGGTATAAGCGAGCATCATCAAACCCATTTAAGCACTTTCTTAGTAATAGAGTTGTACACCAGTGGAACAAATTGCCTGAGAGTGTGGTGACTGCGAAATCGCTAAATCAATTCAAGAATAGACTGGACAAGCACAGAAATGGCAAAAAGCTCAAATGAATACACTAAAATTGATATAGGCGCATCAGCGAAAGCTGCGTATCCTATTATAAATAATAATAATATATAGGAGTGACGTATCATGTCGTTATCCCACGTGATCACATAATTAACATGTAGTGTTCTAGTTCTTCGACATAGCGTTATCGTACTTAGAATGGTATCTTAACCAGGGTTGGACTGGGCCAGAAGGGCCCGAGAGGCTGACAGGCCGGGGCCCGAGACTAGATGATTGTAAGTGGGGTACTATCGAAAAGTACTGAGATAAACAAAAAATAACATTTATATATAACATGGCAATGATGTCCTGTTTGATTTTCATAATAAGTGGTTTAACCATGACATCATACTTAGTTACAAAAATTTGTTTGTAACTAAGTTCGGCCAAAGCAGAAAATGCAGCTTTACCCGGAATTCAATCACAAAATTTCAACTAGCGCACCTTAAATATGCATCATTGCGTCAGTGAGGCCGGTAAACTCAGTTTCTAGCTGTAATCTGCAAATAACGGCTTCAAGGGTCATAAAAATGCACGAATTGTAATGTTTTTTTATAAAGGTCTTCTATATTATTTCTTCTGCAGTTTTTATTTGACTTTTTAAAATATTTCTTTTTAATTTAATATTATGTTACTTTTTATTGCGATAATTCGATATGATGATATAATTTGTAATGTACATGTAACATATGTCTATGATTCAGAAACATACAGAATCAAAAATCGATATATTTTCGTAACAGAGTACTCCTTTGAATTCCAGTGGTTTACGGTAAGCCTTTACTTTTTAAATTAAATAAAAATAAAGCGTATCCATAATAGGACGACTGGCGGTTGTTAAACATTGAATTTTTTAAGCAAGACGCATGTTACGTGTACTGTAGAGAAATTAATTATTGCAAATAAAATAATGACAATCGATATTATTGATGTTAAAGATATATACGACTTTTTTCGATGTCGATATTTCATATGCTTCCCTATGAAAGTTTAATCGTAATCAAATGACAATTGACAAATTTGTGATAGAATGAATTTTGTGACCATGTCTCGGATAGCTTTTAATAATATTTATAATTATATGCTTCTTAAAATATTTTTTCTTCTGTTATTAATGTTACAAGTTTCTCCTGGGGGTAAGAGCGTTAAATCGGTAAATGTCATCTGACCGGCAAACTTAAGGGACTAAATATTATTACATTGATTACAGCTAATGATTTACACTTCCACGATGGATCTTCTACAGCTGATATCATTGCTGGGGATGTGTTCTTTGAGATAATAGATCCCCCAGAACTGAGTTATTCTTATCGCATACGGCCAGCTAAGGATTTTGGTGCGTCTTTTGTAAGTAAATTAAAATACAAGTAACGTTGCAATTTTCATTAATTTCGAAGGATTTAAAAGTGACGCTAATGCAATGGCACCATCGCTAATAAAAGGGACTGTGCTCGTTCCCCAGCACAGCATTTTAGGAAATCGCATTTATGAATTCGTCTTAACTGGTTAGACGCTTCAGTCGTGGTTATACACTACTCTACCAGTGATGACAACCCAACCCAAGCCAAGCAAAAAATTATTATTATTATTATTATTTTGTTTGCCTCATTAGGCCAAAATTTTTGAAGGTTTCATTTCCACCACAAAATTTGTTTTTATATTACAATGTTATTGTTATTTTAAACCAATTTTAAACAAGCAGTGTTGTATTCACATTCAATATTATTTCAGAATGGAAGTATAAATTTTGAGAAGGCTCGTTTAGTTCCAACAATACCATTTCATAGTTGTTCAGATATTAAGAATCAAGATGAACTCTTTGGTAACATTGCATTATCTGAAAGAGGGTAAGTTGTATGTGTTCGTTGTGTAAGTTATTTGTAATGATATAAAGGTTTTATTTTTAATTTACTGTTTATGTTTAAAATTCAGAGAGAAGACATGGATAGTAAAAATATTGAATCTAAGTCACAATTGGCACCACGAATGAAGTACATTGTTAATGGTTTCTAAACATTATACCAGAAAATATTTTTTAATTATTATCAAGTCTGTTGGTGGTAACTAGCTATAGCTGATGGTGATGATTCCTGAATTTAGCTTTTAAGTAGCAGCCCTTTATCATCCCACTGCTGGGCACAAGCTTCCTCAGTCATAAGAGACAGGGCTTTTAGAGCATAGATCAACCATGCTGTTCTACTGTGGGTTGGCAGGCATAGTACACAAATGTGTGTGCTACTACCATAAATGCACTCTCTATTCTTTCACTCCCATAGTCTGATGACAGTAATGTCACACAACCAGCAAGAGAGATCAGCTGCAGGACTGACAGCTTAACATGCTCTCCAAGGGGGAGCACACCTCCAACTACCTAATTTCGGGCAAATACAGAGAAACTCAATATCAATATTTTGAATTCACCTGATCCAGGACTCAAATCAGGAGCTCATATCTGTAGCTAGCCACTTGACCAAAGAGGCAGTTAAATTAAATTGTATCAAACCTGGTTCCTTTGCTAGTGATGTGTGTGCTGTCAGTTTTTTCATTTCATTTATGAATTTTTCAATTATGTTCTTCATATCAAGCACATTACTGTTAGTGTGATATTATTTTATTATTATTAACAGGATTCTTGTTTATAAATCTTTTTTATGGAATTTTCTCACATAATAACTAACCTGTAAAAACAGTTATCATAAATTGCTAATAAAATTTTCATTGCAATTTCAGGGAATGTACATTTGTTTATAAAACTATGAAAGCACAGTTAGCAGGAGCTAAAGCAGTCATTATAACAGAGACTGTTGACAAGTGGTATAACACGTTAGATCATCTTATTGAAATGGTTGATGATAAGTAAGTACTATAATGTTTATATACAGTTTATTGAAATAGAACTTCTTTACACATGTTTAAGTAGGATGGTGAAAGTGTAAGCAGAGTGTTGTGAAAAGTGAGATCAGATGAGACAAATGGATGGTGAACCTACATGCTCAAATATTTTTAATAAATTAATATTTGTCCGTACATGTATATATTATACATATAAACACTTATGTCTTACTTCAGTCATACTGTCTTGATTGATGATATAGTTTAAGATGGGAGTGCTAAACTGTTAGTGGGCTATTGTTTCTATAGAGCATTGGACTGGAATGCAATTGCTTTCCTTGTACCCGCCAGTCCAGACCCAAACAAATTAGAAAATACTATTTACTTCATTTTCCCAGCCCGGAATGGGAACCAACTTAGCAAAACTAATCCTCTACCAAATGCATTGATACAGACTAATACAATGTTGTGTGAATTAGTTAGTAAGTAATGTAATGATTTTTAATTTATTTGACCTACTGGTGGGACTGGTGCACTCTTGTTAAAGGGAGTTGCAGGTACCCTTAAATTTCTCTTTATAAAATAAAAATCATTAATTGTGTTTTTCGATGATGGAGATCTTTATGAGGAAACCTGTATGTCCAGCATAGCAACATGCAGTGGAGAGTGTAATTAGTCTATGCTCTAAAAATATCCTCTTGCCTATGAGTGAGCTGGCTTGAGTTAACCAGTAGGATATTGATAGGCTACTTACTGCTACATATCTTTTTTTTGTAGAATGGAGCTAGATGTGAATATACCTGCAGCTTTTCTATTGGGTCGAAGTGGTGCAACTATCCTTAGGACATTGAATAAATTGCATAAAAAGTATGCAATTATCAACTTGCCTATAAATATGACACACATTCCAATAGGCAGGATGAATCAACCACCTTGGATATCGTGGTAACAGGTGAATAAAGATGGCTGTGAATGTTGGAATGTTTAAATATACAATATTAAATACATTTAAATAATACTGCCACAAAAGCGCTTTACATTTTAGTAATAATAAATATCATTCAGTGTGCCTCAATTTAGTAATAATTAATGACATTATAGTGTGAAATAAAATAAAAATTAAAACTGTGTGCCTACAAAGTACACATGTTAGAAGTGAAACTTCTTTGGCAAATTAATTTTTAATTCTTCTTTATATTTGTACAAATCTAAAACTTAAGATTTCCGAGACTTGGAGGGAAAAAGGAAGATATGTTATGAATTTAGTTGTCATTAAAATATTCAGTGTCGAAAATTAATACAAATAATTTATTGAAATCTCAAATCACGAATTGTAAGGAAAAATGCCACATGTTTTTGTCAATATTTAAATTTTGTTTTTTAATTTAAAATTTAGAAAAGAGAATTTTTAAATATATTTATTTTATGAAAAATAGTATATTCATTTATTAAATGGCGGCGAATCGTGAATTAAAATGCCACATGTTATTTGTTCATATCAAACTACCTAAAAACGAATTAGCGTAAAAAACGCTGCACATCTTCGTGTCGTTAATCACGCGTTTCATCCTCAAAAATTTTACCGTCATGCGCCTAAAGAAGTTTCACTTCAAAAAACGTCGCTGTTTTGTATGAATAATCTTGCAAGCCAAAGTTTAAGTTAAAGATACAATAGGATCGAAAATAATAAACTGTGGCACTATAAAATGTCATTGATTGTTGTCAAATGGATCTTCTACAAAATTAGCTTTTTGTATTGTGCCACTATTCTTCCAAAGCAGCGACAAGTTGTTATGATATAGGTAATACATATACACACCGGCATATTAAGCGGAACACGAACGGAAAAAAGTCCATATTTTAAAAAATATGGTTTTATTTTAAAATCTTACTGCAATTCTTTTGTTATTTAAAGTTTCGTATGTTTTAATTAAAATGAGATCACATTAAGAACACATTTTGCGAGTAAAGGCTATTTGTGAAAAATGGTACACTTACGTACACTTTTTGAACTTTTATAAAAAGGGGAAAAGTGAAAATTTATATTCAAATAACAATTAATTAAATTAGAAAAATGATGATTATATTGCGTATTTTCTCCACGTGCTCTTATTTAAGTTTCTACCCGTCTAGGCATACTGAGAATTATGTTATCGATGGTCTCCGCCATTCTTCAAACGCCATTGCTCTATTGGGTTCATATTTGGTGATCTCTCCGCTGATATCAGGCCACTCCATAACAGTGATATCCATATCATTGAAATATGCTTGAGTTACCCGAGCGGTATGCGGCCGAGCATTATCCTGCATAAAAACAAAATCGTCACCGATACATGGGGCAAAAATACGACATTTTCTTCTAAAACTTCTTTGACATAGCGGCCTGTAGTCAGACTCCCTCTGTCAATCACTACCAAGTCTGTGCCAACTCCCAAACAAATGCCCTCTCAAAGCATTATTGATCCACCACCATATGCAACTGTAGTTTCAAAATTAGTCTGAATGTATCGTTCTCCTTTGCATCAGTATATTCTTTGCCTGCCGTCAATTTGATTTAAGAGAATTCTGCACCCATCACTAAACAATACCTTACTCCATTGGTCCGCGTCCCAAAGTCGATGTTCCTGGGCAAAAGTTAATCTGTTTCTACGATGATTTACCTCGAGCCTTGGATTCTTGACGGGCACTAATGAACCCAAACCAGCTTCTTCGGACCTTTTTCGTACGCTCACGGTTACACCCCGCTCTGTTTCTTCTCTTCTTACGTACACGGAGCCAAATGTAACGATCATCCTTACTCGAAGGGAGTCTTTTTCTGCCTTGTCATGCTCTTCTTACACAAGTACCGGTCTCCCTGAACCGTTGGATACTGCGATCGTTGAAACTGGTCCACGAAGATCTCTGGATATCACTCTGTAGGTTTGACTGTTCACCGTTGGGGCTAAGTCAGGCATAATTAAGTCTTCAACTCCAAAAAGATACGCGATTAAAAAAAAACTAACAAAAAAACTGTATTTCAATGAAATTTTAAATCAAACTCTGAAGAAAGAAATACTCGGAAGTTCCAGATAAGGTGTATTTGATTAAAATTAAAACAATTGAATAAAATGTGATATGTGAAATGATTTCTTTTTAAATTAAATGACGTATAAACCAGCCATCAACCTTATATGATACTGATTTCAAAACTTTTTTTTATGTTCCGCTTAATATGCCGGTGTGTTTTTGTGTATATATTTGTTTTATCGATACTCCAATATTGAGCTTATGTAAATTTTCTAAGTTCATAAATTATTATATAATGATACTAGCTGGTCCTGTTATCCCTAAAAAAAACGAAATCCCCAATATAGTGTTTTTTTTGGGATCGCATTGTCAATATAAACCATTCTGAATCTGCATGAACACACACAAAATATAACGTATATTTTTATTTAACGAATTCTTCAAAATCTGTGACTATCTGTAAAAGCTGATGCAAAATATACCTTGACTACATTATTCAAAGACTTCTTTATACCGAATTTGCAAGTAATCGCAGACCGTTATTTTGGCCGCGAATTTACAATATATTTTAATCATACCTTAACCATTACAAAACGTATACTATCAACTATTCCTACTTAATTCTACAACTTTATTCCACAATTAGAAAGCAGTTTATGTCGCGACAGGTTTAGAATTCATAGACGTTAAACTCTTCATAACACAGTCGTTGTTTGATACATCTTATATTCTTTAAGACTTTGAACGACAGTCACATGTGGCACTGTACTTTGATTCAATATTCTCGTTGGTCAATGACCTTCCTTCTCTTAATTCCAATTTTAAATGGTTGATACGGCACACTGAAATAAATATAATTGAAATGTTTTTATTAAATAAAGACAAAAAATTAACAGCACTTAAATTTAGCAAAAAAAGCACCAGACTGTCAAGTGATTGATTACTCAAATGATCTCCATGAATGATAAAGTGCTAAACATGTACATCCGAGGCAGCTTCAACGTCAGGCCAATACCGGAAACGCTCGCGGAAGCTTTATTGCTCTGGAATGGCCATATCATGCGAAGGTGTTACCTCAACATGACTAAAAGATATACCGCAATCTGAATTAGACCCACAAAGTCGCGGAAAACCTAAATTAACATGAATGGCTACAATAAAATAGACCTAAGGAAACAAAGCCTAGTTCCAAAGACGATCCACAGAAGTGATCTCTGGAGGCAAGCGATTAGAAGTCGAGCTCACTTAAACTAGGATAAGGTGGAAGAAAAAAGAAGAAGCACATAAACAATGCCAAAAGAAACTTATATGCTTGATCCTGGGAGTAATTCTGGGGCCTGTGGCTAGTAATAGGACGTTAAAAGACTAACCGTGCGAAGCCAGGGCGAGTAGCTGGTATTATTTTCCTTGGGTTTGCACGATGCTCAAAGTCGTTATTACGTAAGCAAACGATAAAGACAATAAGTGTTTAAACATATTTGTCTCTTACCACTTCTTCTGTTTGATCCGTTCCATTACTGAACGTTGGACATATGCTTAGTCCTTGATCTTATGGAAATGTGAGATTCAGTCATTTATGTAGTGTCCATGTAGGGGATAGAGCAGTGGTTCACGACCATTTTAGATCCGTTACCCTTATGATCTAACTAGGCTCACTAAATTTACCCCTCCCAACGACGATATAAAAAAAAAATTCGGGCGGCCAAGCGAGCGGTTGTTAATACAAATACGTAGACGTAATTGTTTTAAACTTAAATTTTCGTGGTTTATTAACATATTGACTATTTGAACGGGTACATACCACGATGGTGTTTTTTAATTTTGCCGATATTTCGACCCAGTTGCATGGATCGTGGTCACGACGTTACTGCTGTGGGTGGTTGTGTCAAGCTGTCTAGGGCAGAATCTGTCTACCCCACTTAGACGTAGACTTTATATAAATACGTAGAGTTTGTTAAACATAAATACAGTTGTACATGAAAAATTGAGATATTTTTACTTTAAACTATACCCCCCACTACAGTAATTACCCCCAGGTGAGGAACCCAGGGAGTGTCAACTTCTTTATTAATTATCAATCATTATAAATCTATTTGATACGGCACCGTGGTGGTATAGCTCATACGTTGCAATCTAACTGCACCTTCCCCGAATGCCAGATTCTATATTATAGAAATACTAATTAAAGTATACTACTAATAGACACACCATAAAGTCACCGATACACAAAATTTCTTCAATTGCCAATTTAAAACAATCTTGAATTCACCTCAACAAAATATTTCTTCAGAATCATTTAAGTCTGTAGTTAGCCTTAGAAACGAGTTCGGTTATATTTACAATCTATAAAGGTTAGTTAAAATTGAAATTAAACTATACTCTTTTTTACATCATAATTGAAAAGGTTATAATTGTTCTAATAGTTCAAAATGCTGTTAATGTAGTAAGAAGTTATTATTTAATTACTTAATATCTCGACATCCCTTAAATATAAAAACTCATGTATGTAATCCAAATTTTGTGAGACAGTTTCAAATATGAATTATCTACATATAACTATATCTTTTATACTAATGATCATCAAAATGACGAAAAGTCTAAAATGCGAGTTGACTCCTTTATACGTAGGGGCTGTCGATATATAAAGACGCAAATTGTTGATCTCAATGTTTAAATGTACATAACCTAAGGCATGTGAAAATTATTGTCATGTTAGCAAGAAAAATAAATTGTTTTTACAAATATTTTGTAGTTTTCTTTTCAATAACAATTGTGTTGCTACAGATGTTATCAGGTTAGTTTCATTTTAGAGCGTTACGAGAAGTGTAATAAGTTAAGGCGAACGTAATAAAATTAAATATTTGTAAAGAAATTTATATATATTTTAATTAATGCAAAAAATGGTATTGACTTTTGTATGTGAGTGTCGAAGTGTGTTAAAGTACATTTATTATACGAGGTGTGTTCAAAAAGTATCGCGAATTTTGTGTTTTTTCAAAAATTATTTATTTATTCATGAATATCTATTTTGTCCCCTTCAAAGTAATCCCCATGAGATATTATACACTTGTGCCAACGGTTTTTCCAATCTTCGAAGCACTTCAAAAAATCATTTTTTTTTATCTTGTCAGCTCCTCCTTCGTTGTACTACAGAAGAGTAACGTCGTCCTTTCATGGGCCTCTTCAGTTTAGGGAACAAGATTTAGTCACAGGGTGCCAGATCTGGGGAATACGGTGGCTG